>PVKP010011365.1:0-61546 GCA_004027715.1 Plecturocebus donacophilus
CACACACACCCACACACACAGCCTTCTTGTCCTGGTCTGTGCTGTTCACTCCCCCGACAGTGTGAGCTGACAGCCCCAGTCCAGGGTGGGCTGAGCGTGGGAAGCGGGAGCACTGCTCTGACCCCAGCCCGCCTCTGGCCTGGGCCCCGTGTGGGCTTTAGTCTGCACATCTGTGTGTGGAGGCTGCATTGCTTGGGCCGTCAGCTAATGTTGTGAAACACCATCTTCTTACTCCCCTCCTCCCCTGGTGAATCTTCTCCGTGCCCAGCCCAGCAGCTGGCCCAAGGCTGGCCTCCCCCAGTTCCCAGGCTGGAGGGAGAGCCCCTCCTGTAATCAAGCCACTCCTGCCCCTCCCCTTCCCTACCTGGCCAATGCCCATCCTCAGGCCCCAGACTTAAACCATCCCTGGGGTTGACAGGCCTTTCCGCATGGGGGAGGAGAGGGCCTGAGCAGATAGCTGGACCCCAGGGAGGAAGTCTGGGGCCAGGTTTTAAGAGTGGAGGGCGAGGGTCAGTGGTTAGGGACCCTGAAGGTTCTTTTCTGTTGTGTGTGTGTAGCAAGATTCTGAAGCCTAGTCCTGAGCCCAGGGGCATGCCCTCTCCCCTGCCTGGGGCAGAAGAGAACCAAGAACCCCTGGAGAAGAGAATCCTTCCAACATGGGCCACGTGTGTAAACACGGAAGACTTACTGGCCACCTCAGACCCCCTTTCCTCTCTTCCATCACCCACCTCTGACTCAAGGAGTTGCAGCCACATCTGGCCTGGGCATTCCCAGAAGGCAGAAATAGGGAAACTTCCTTCTAGCACTCCAGGAGCCTAATACACACTTTTCTTAGGTTGATCTTGGCCGGTTCCCCACAGAACCCTTCCTAGGGCTCAGGTCTTGGGGTTCAGGATGGGAGGTGACCTCAGGACACATGGAGGCTGGAAGCAGGGGTCTCCTCACTCACCTGGTCAGGCCCCTCATCCCCCGGCCTCTGCAGGAGCCAGCGCACAGCAGCCTGGGGAAACTTGGGCAAGCACTCCAGGAAGGTGCTGTTGTGCTCCGCGCCGTAGACCGTGGTGGCTGCCCCAAGTCCCGCCGCCTCCTCTGGAGAGAGGCAGAGGTTGGCTCAGCTTGGGAACTATGGGATCCAGATCCCCATGCCACTGCCTGACCCCCACAGCTCAGGAGCCCCACTATATGACAAGAACTTAGACATCCAGGGAGCCCCCAGCCAGTCACTGTGCCCAAAGACGCTGCTCCTTCCACGCATTAGCAGGAGCTACATGGATAGGGAAACTGAGGACCATCTGTCATGACAAGCCCAGTCTGAGAACACACTTCACAGAAGTGGAACCCGGGCCACAGGGGTGAGTTCCAGCCCAGCCTGTGCCCTCCCCACTGCCGCCACTCACCTTCCTGGCTCTGGTCCTGGCACTGCAGGGCAGGGTTGCCGTGTCGGATGTCCTGGCGGCGGGACCGGCGCTTGCCAAGGTTGGGGTGGTAGTGGGTACAGGAGGCACCATCCCAGGCACAGTATGGGTCCCGGGCCAGGCAGCACTCCACACAGGCAGTGCCGTAAGTCTCACACCGGTGCAGCCGAAGCTGGGCCACGCCCAGCCGAGAGACCACGTACAGCATTTGCTGGGGAGAGACAGAAGCAGAGCCCACAGTGAGGCCGAGGTGAACCGACGTGAGCCAGGGCTTCCCCAACACGCAGCCAGACTCTCAGCCCCTCGGCTTCCTGAGACACCTGCCACTTGCAGGAAGTCTTCATTCACAAAATAAAAAATGTTTATTACCCACCTGCTGCGTACCAGATTCTGTGCCAGGACAGAGAAAGGACAGAGGAAAATCAGGACCTGAGATGTTTCCCCAAGGGGCTTCACCAGCCCTCTCGGCTGCTCACGGTTGCCTTCTATCCCAGGGGCCTCTATCCTGACTTGTCTCTGATCTTAGAGGCGCACCTTGCTTTGAGCAATTCCGACACAAAAGTTAGGATTTCCACAAAGATACACTGGGGCAGATAAATTTGGGGAGATGGGATTTGCCACTTGGCAAATATAGCACGCCTCTAAAAAGTGGCCTTGTTGGACTTAACATCTGGATTTTGTTTTCCTGTCTTTTCTTTTGAAACAGAGTCTCACTCTGTCACCCAGGCTGGAGTGCAGTGGCGTGATCTCAGCTCACTACAACCTCCACCTCCCGGGTTCAAGCCATTCTTCTGCCTCAGCCTCCTGAGTAGCTGGGATTACAGGCGCGCACCATCACGCCCGGCTAATTTTCTGTATTTTTAGTAGAGACGGGGTTTCACCATGTTGGCCAGGATGGTCTCAATCTCCTGCCCTCATGATCCACCTGCCTCGGCCTCCCAAAGTGCTGGGATTACAGGCATGAGCCACCGCGCCCGGCTGGATTCTGTTTTCAAGCACACTTTTGCCTGCCTTAGGAATTGGCCTTTGTGGCTATCCCCTTATCTGGACGCGGCCCCGCTTACTCGGTGCCTCCAATGCCCGCTGGCCACTGCTGCAGGAGCTAACCGGGCCTGCCTGAGCACAGCTTTCCCCAGACTACAGGAGGCTGCGGAGCAGGGCAGAAGAGCGCAAGGGGAGGGTGGCAGCTGCCCTTACCCTTTTGACAGAGATCTCCATTTCAGTGATGGGTGTTGGCACCTGGGGAAGGAGTAAGGTCTCAGCATGGGTGGGGTGGGCCAAGACCTTCCCCTGCAACCCCGCTTTCAGTCTCCTCCAACCTTGGGGTGGGAATCACCTAGCTCCTAGTCTGGGTCATGCACTCCCTGGCAGCTAAAGCTAGAGTCTTTCCCAGATGGTGAGTTACAAGAAAGGCCCCCGGTCTTGGCTGGCCTCCGAGCAGGAGGCTTGGCTAAAAGCACAGAGCTAGAGCGTCCCTCCCTCAGCCTGTTCCCCAGCAATGAGGCAGCTGTCCTAAATTACCCAGCTCAGGTCCAGGAGGCACAGCAGTCCCCCAGACACGGACGACCCCCTGCCTGAGTCTCTAGAGGGGCCAATAGAATGTCTGGAGGCCTTGCTGGTCTCAACCATCTCCTCCTTACAACTAGAGCCCAACAGGGTTTTGCAAAGGGTTTCTCCCCTTGACTAGCCCTCCCAGCGCCCGGGGCCCTTTCAGCCCACAGGCTGCAGCTCTGGGCCTGGGGTCATTCAGAAGCGGCTACAAGGCCTCTGCCTCAGTGGGGTTGGGGGCATCTCTTTCTGCACCCCTCCCCAGCATCCTGCCAGCTGCAAATTCAGTAACGACAGGCTTGCTCCTGTATCCCCGTAGCCAGGCTCAGACTCAGAGATGGGGCTCAGAGGGGCCCTTCCACCAGCCGCCTGCTCACCTTGAACACCTGGAGCTCCTCCAGAACCACCTCCTCGGGCTTAGCCGAGGCCCCTTCCTGGAGGGCGATGACTTTGAGCACGGAGCCTGAGTCTGGGGCCAGGGAGGAGGGGTCAGCGGGACAGGAGGGGACAGCCAGGGACCCCACACCCCTCCAGTCTGGCCAACCCTGCTCAGCTGTCCTACCAGTCCCCAGGAAGATGACATCGTAGGTCCCATCCTCTGCCTCCACGCGGTCCACCACAATCTGATGCAGCTTCTGGGCCAGGCGGGTCTTGACAAGGACAGGGCGGCCAAGCCGAGGCCGCACAGGCCGGAACATGACGGGGTGGGCCCGGGTGAACCGCAGTACCTCATCCGGGTAGTCCCTGGTGCTGCCGAAAGACCGTCCTGGCCGCGAGGTCATCTTGCTGGGGCACTGTGGGCAGCAGGGAAGGGAGTACCTGAGGCATCCTGAGAGGGCTCACACCCCCCACCACCAGTCTGTTTCCACCCCAACCAGGGGGCCCTCTCTCACTGCACGAGACCTCTCCTCTCCCCCCACAGCCACTGCACCCCACCCTACCCCACCCAGGCCCTCTGGAGCCCAGGCTCGGCCAACATCTGCTGCCGTGGGGCTGCCTGGGGACGTGGGGCTGCTCCAAGCGGCCCTTCCCCGCATCTGCTCAGGCCTCGCTTCCCTGGCCTGGCCCCAGCATATACTCACCACGCCGGGGCGGGGGAAGGGCACCTTGCCCTCATAGGGCCTCCACTGGTGTTGAGGTCCATCTTGGTGGGCAAAGGGCCCGTTGAAGACCTCCCAGATGTCTGCCATGTGGTACACACAGACGGCGAAGCCCTGGAACACGGCACTGCCAGGCACACAGGACGGTCAGGCCAGAGTGGCCATCAAGGACAAGAAGGGGACAGCCTGGCTCCACAGGCAAGACAGAGGGTGACAGTGCCTGCAGCAAGCAGAGACTCCAAAAAGCAGAGGCACCAAGACAAAGGCAAAGGCAGGAGAGAGTCAGAGAACACAGCCACAGGTCACCGAGTCAGGGACAGGCAGGGCCCGTGGCAAGGCCGGGGTGGCAGGTGCAGGGAGGCTGGGCGTGCCCACCTGATGGTACTGAACAGCGCGTACACCTCGAGGCTCTTCCCGGGCTTGGGCCACAGCAGGAACACGTCCTCTGGGGTACAGAAGGGAGCACGAGTGTCATGGCCACCGCCAATGCCTCAACTCACCAGCTCTCAGCCCTCCCCACTCCCGAGCCCCCAGCCTGCTTGGCCACCCCCTCACCCAGCTGGTCAAAGTGGGTCTCAGCACTGCCGGGGCCAGGCACCGAGCAGACCAGCCTGGCCTTGAGGAAAGTGCTCCATCTATTCACCAGCACCCGCTGGCCCCCGACGTCATTCTGCGGGATAAGGGGCCAGAGTCAGCCTTAGGCCCTAGGAAGATGGGTCCCACCATCCACTCTGCCACCCTCACCCACTGGGGCAGAGGTATGCATGTCAGCTTTGCATCCTTGCCTCAGTTTCCCTACTGCTGGCCAGGGGTGCGGGGGAGAAAGGTCTGGGAACGGGAGGTACAGCAGGGACTTGGACCTCACCACCCTTCCCAGCTCTCACCACACAGACGCGGCCCACACGGCTGACAGTGACATGGCTTGAGTCACCATCGAGCGAGGGAACAGTCTCCGTGAAGAAGAAGTACACCTTGTCATTGTCGTGGTCGGAGTTCTCAGGGATCCGGGCGGCCATCACAAACCGGGGGTCTGGAAGGGTGACAGGGTCACGCTGGTGGAGGGGCTGCACAGGGCAGGATGGGAGCAGAACCCAGTGGGGAGGCGAATGGCGGGGGCCCCCACTGGAGGCTGGTGTCCTAGCGAGGAAAGTCGCCTCTTCTCCCCTGCCAGTTCCAGGGGCAGGTCTCACCGTGCAAGAGGCTCTGGTCGGGGTTGGAACTCAGGGCCGGCCGAAGACCTCCACTTCGGAAGATCGTGGGCTCTTGCCCCAGGAAGTCAACGGTGAGACCCGTGTACTGCTCCCTGCCTGGAGTGGAGGTCAGGGAACAGAGTCGGGAAGGAGGCCCAGGCCCAGCAGCCGGGTCCCCCCTCTTCCCAGTGACATAGGCCAGCTCACACCCTCCCTGTTCCCACCCTGGCCTGGCATCACCCACCTACGAAGGTGCTGGCGAAGGGATGGTTGGGGTCGTAAGGGCACCGCCCCCGGCCACTTTCCACACTGCCCGGCTCTAGGTGGAGCACGTGCTGTGGGGAGGCAGGGAGGGGCGTCACCTGGGAGAGAAGCACCAGCAGCCCCCACACAAGCAGCAGTCCTCGTGTGCGTGCGGAGGGAGAGCGGGGGCAGGCAGAAGGCGTCCGCATCCAGGGCCCCTCTAATGGGGTCAGATTCCCAACACAAAGGCGCCTTTCAGGCCCCTGCCCCTCTGTCCCTACCCAGGCTCAATGGGAGCGTTCAGGCAGCCGGGAGGAAATGTCACTGCCTCCCAGTCCCCTGTGGGGCCTGGCCCAGGCTCACCTCCCCACGGTAACCCACTGAGATGAGGGCACAGACGGGCTGGAAGGCTCCAGTGCCACAGGCCAGCAGGTGGGTCCGGTTGTGAGGCTGCAGCACCCGCACGAAGTTGGCGCACTCTGTCTGCGGGGAGAAGGAGGGGTGGCTGAGGGGTGAGAGGGGGTGCTCACCATCTCCTTGGGCCCCAAGGCTCAGCCCTGTCTGGCAATCAGCTCTGGGGAAGGGGGTGGGTGTGACATTCTCAGCAGACCTTCAAAGGCCCTCAGGATCTGCTCCAAATGCCCTCAGTAGAGTCTGGGGGTGTGGCCACAGACTGTCCTGGGAGTCAGGCCAGGGTATCGGGTTGGGGGACATCCCTCATGACAGCACTCACCAAAGGATCTTTTCCGCTGTGAGCACACTCCTCCCTCTGTCCTGGCTGCGGCGGCCACAGGACCTGGAACACAGCCTGGCTCATCTCAGGTCTTCCCCTGACCTCACAGGCTCAGTTTCCCCAGCTGGCCTCCCACCTGGAGGTTCCCAGCTCTCAAATAGACCATCTTCCCTGCCAGTCCAGCTCACCTCCCGGGGGTCTGGCCATGCCTGGTTGAGCCGCAGAGAGTAGATGGCGTCCAGGCCCCCCAAAAAGAGGCGTTCCCGGTACTCATCGAGGTACATGGCCTGGAGGTTCAGGGAGCCCCGGGGGCCCAGAAAGACAGCAGAGCGGTTGGCAGACAGGAGGTCTAGAAGGGAGCACCGGGAGGTGGATCAGGGCCACGGCTCAGCCGAGCTCCTCAGCCAAGGAGGGGAGATGGAGGCCCCGCTGAGCATCCCCCCCGCCCCCGCCACACACACTCACATCTCACATCTGAAAAATGTTTCCATCCACAGGGTGCTGGAAGGCTCCTGGAGCAGGTGGGACAGGAGGCTCGGAGCCTCCCACCCGGCCCAGCCTACCCTGGGGTAGGTCCCCTGCCTCCCGCCCTCCATTCCTTAGCCTTCATCGTGCAGATAACATCTTCCCACTGTCCCATCTGTGCCCTGCCCAGTCCCCAGGGACCCAGGGAAGATGGCGCCAACCAGCAGAAACTAGAGCAAAGTGCTGGAAGAGCCTAGAGGAAGGGCAGGAGTCTGCAGGCCTGACTCAGCTGGAGGGTGGGCCAGCAGAGGAAACTGTTCCCAGCATAGGGGACCCCTGGCAACGGCCTGGGTGCAGGGGAGGGCAGGTATGGCAGGAAGGGCTCCCACCTCCAGTCCAGGGATGTGGCCGAAGAGGAATTTCTCCCCATAGATGCTGGCCATCCCAGCCCGGAGGTGAGAGCAGGAGCTGTCTGGGGACCTTGGTCCCAGGAGTCGAGGATCTTGAGGTAGGTCCTCGAGGCTTGGCTGGGGAGCTGGAGGTAATGGGGGCGGTAGGATGTGGTAGGAAGGGTGCGCTGGCCACCCTCAGGAAGGCCCAGAGTGTCCTATGCCCTTCCGACAGAAGCACCTCCGCCCAACACCCATTCCACCCCCAAAACTCATCAACAGCCTCTTCCAGGAAGCCCTCCTTGGTTGACAGTACCTTGGGGAACTTTCCCTATTTGGGGCTTCTAGTAGTCTGACCTCTCGCCAAAACCACAGCTCCCAGGACAAGACCATATTCCCCTCAGCCTCTCCAGGCGTCTCCCCTCTGGGAAGCCCCTCTGATCACCCCTCTGGTTTCCCCAAGAAGGATCTGTCAAGAGCCTGTCTCAGGGGCCTTCCCCGGAGCCCGTCCTCAGAGGCCTGAGCCAGCTCACACATCTAGGGTAGAACGCAGGAATCCCCAGGCTGAGATGGGCAAAGAGGGGAGGTGAAACTCCCCCTGGGATCTGAGGCACTCCTTGGGTGCAGGAAGGAAAGCCCACTCTGGGAAGTGAGCTGCAAGGTGAGTCCTCCCCTTCTCTGTGGCCCCGGGACCAAGGGATAGCATGCTACCCACAAACTGGCCCACTGGCTGCCCTGGGCAAAAAGTGCCAGCTGAGCCCAGACAGATCCTGCAGCTCCGTCCTGTCCGTCCCTCTCCCCTGCCTCTTCCCTCCCTCTGTCCCCTCCCCATCTTTATTGAGCTCTCTCAGGGTATCCATCTGTCCCTTTCTCAGCAGTCCCCCTCAGGTCCCTCCCTCCACCACCCTGGTCCTGTCTCCGACGACCTGCCTCTCTCCCACTCCCTGAAAGCTGCGCAGGGAGAGGCTGCCCCCCCTACAGCTGTCCAGGCGCCCAAGAGCTCAGGGCACTCAAACAGGGCACACGCACACAAACAGGGCGCCCAGAGGCTAGTACCTTCGTAGGAGAGCCGCAGACGGGGCACGCTGGGGCCAAGGCTGGGGCCGGAGCTACTCCCATGGGGCAGGAGACCCCCCAGCAGCCAGCAGAAGGCCCAGGCTGAGGGGGCCATGCTGGAGAACTGAGGGCACCGCTGCTGCCTGCTACAGAGCCACCCTCTGGTCCCACTGGCTGCCGGTTGTAGTTTGCTCAGCTGCCACCAGGCCACTGCTTATAAGGCAGTGGCTCCACCCAGTCCTGGGCGGGAAGAGGGACGGTGGGGGGGGTTGGGCAGAAGGAGGTCGGGGGAGTAGTGAGTTTGAGGCCTGGTTTATTGCCCAAAGATAATGGACAAAAGTGGGAGGGAGCGTGTCTGGTCCTTGCCCTCCGTGTGCTGGGGCCCAGGGCATGACCTCTCTTGCCCACCACCACCCTCCCCATTCCCTCCCCGCCCGCAGTGGCCCTGGGGGCAGACCCCACCTGACACTCATTCTGGAGCCCTGATCTTATCCCAGCAAGGAGGAGTGAGTGTGTGGCTGAGGTGGGTGAATTTCGAGGGCAGAAGGAGAAGGGAGGAAGTTCAGCCAGGTGGGGCCGCTTCTCCTTCACCTCGCGGGCCCAGTGCGTGTCTTTGTGTCACACTGGCCGGTTCCCCATTGGGAAGGCCTTCCCAGCTGGGGCATGGACAGTGTGCACAGAGAGATGTCCACACATGCAGGTCCTCCGACTCCAGCAAGGTGACAAGGTGGGAGAGAGCCTGGAAGGGAGGTCAGGGATCAGAGGTCAAGGTTGATGGGCTGAGTAGGGGCCTAGCAGGGCTCTGCCTTGTTCTCTGCCCCTCCATTGCCCACAGCAGAGACCCCTCCAAACAGGCCCTGCCCCAATTACAGGGTGTTCTATCCCCCCGAAGCCTCAGCCAGACTCCCCAGCTCCCCTGGCTAGGGGTGGTGGGTCATTCCCAGCCCAAGGGCTCCATGTCCTAGGCAGGTGTTTGAGGACCCCCTGCCGAGGGAACCTCCCAGGATGCAGTGCTCCTGCCTCTGTTTCCCTGGGGAGGTGTGTCCAGTGCACTGCCCAAGCTAACTGGAGACTGAGCTGGGAGCCCTTCAGCCAGCATGTGGCCATCAGCGGCAGGCAGGAGGCCCAACACTCCTCAGCCTGCCAGCCCACCTTGGGGTCTCAGCTCAGCCAGACGCCCAGCAGGGGCTGCAGGGAGGCCTGGGTCTACTGGGGTAAGGTGTGGGAGCAGCCTACTCCACGCTTGAGAAAGAGCCTGTGGCAGGCTGGGAGTCCAAACTCTCCCGTTAATGTATGCGGCCTCAGTCAGCTCCTCCTCCCCTCTGGGCCTCAGTTTTCCAGGCTAGGGGGCAGGGGATAAGGATCGTCTCTAAAGCACCCCCATCCCTCCAGCTGCAGGTGGGAAAGACACCAAGGGTGCTCTGAATTCGTGGCTCAATGGGCCCAGATACGGACTTTGTGTGCCATCTAGTGGACAAAGAAGGAACTGCAGGAGACCGCCAAACAGCTCGCTGTGTCAGGCCCTGTGTTGGGGTAGCACGGCCATCCAGCAGAAATCACAGCCTCCTGAGGACGCTAGCATTAATCAGGCAACCACAATATAAAGAAGTAGAAGCAAGGGAAGATGCTTCAGTGATTACTTTTGATGGAGGAAATCAAGGGAGGCTTCATGGAGGAAGCAGTATCCAAGCAAAGAATGACCCAGCCCAGAAACAGGAAGGATGCAGTGAAACAGGCAGAACTAGGTGATGCATGCAGGACACAAAATGCCATGTACTGGTGGAAGATGGTGAGCTGGGCTGACACCTATGTGAAGTACGTGTTCATGCAGCAGGTGTCACCAGGTGGGTATGTGGAGGGTCATGGCCCAGCCTCTCCCAGCCTGAATTCTGGAGTGGGCATGCCTGGAAGGAATGGATGCCCCCAGTCCCTTCCCTACCAATTTCATGGATGGAACAGGGATATTAGGACAATGCCATGCCCCCTCCACCTCCATGGACCTCCAGCTGCTTGCAGAGGGTGAACCCCCATCCCCGCCGCCTCCCATCGGCCATCCCTCACAGCTCCTACCTCCCAACCCCAGCCCTCCCACAGTGTCCTCTGGGACTTCCATCTGCAAGCGGGCCCATTCATCTCCACCTGTCCCTTGACCTGTCCCCCTCCCCCACAGCTGATGAAGAGAGAGCCAGGACATGGCAGAGCCCTCCTTCTCCCACTGCCCCTTCCTGACCATCCTCACTCCCTTCAACCCGAGCACACGTGGCCCTTGTCTGAGGCAGCAGCCTGCCCCGAGATGCACCCTCTGTAGTTGGCCCAGCCATTCTCCTGTCTCCTTTACAGAGGGCTTAACTTTCTTCCCCTCCCCAGTCCCATCAGCATCCCACATTCCTGGGTTCCCCCGCTCCCCACCCCCGGTCTCCTGGGTCACTGTCCTCCTCATTGTCAGTCATTGTCCCCTCCCCCCACCTCAGCTACCCACCCTCCACGTCACCACTAACAAGGGTGTGACCCTTTGCCTGTCTACGTGGAAAATCCCTTCCTCTGGACATCACCATCAGCAGCTCAGCACTGCCACTGCCACAGCTTTCATGCACTGAGGCCTGTCTGCCTGCCCCTCCTTGCCTTGAGCCCCCTCTTTCTCCTGGCCCAGCTTGTGCCTGTGACCAGCTCTAGAGCCAGGTCCTTGCAGACTCTGTCCAGGCGCCCAGGAGCCACCGGCCTGCTGCAGAGCTGCCCTGCGTCTCACATGGCCCTGTTCCTGTTTCACTGGGCTGATTCTACCAGCACACAAGCCAGTCCCTTATCCCTTCTTTTTTTTTTTTTTAATAGAGATGGGGTTTCACCATGTTGGTCAGGCTGATATCAAACTCCTGACCTCAAGTGATCCGCCCGCCTCGGCTCCCAAAGTACTGGGATTACAGGTGTGAGCCACCACACCCGGCGGATTTTTTTTCCTTACCCCTTCTTAAACAAGCTTCCTTGGACCCCACATCGCAAGCTCAGCTTGGGGCCCTTTCTCTGTTCCCTAGGGTGTTGCCCACACCCGCCATTACCCCTGTATCTCAGCTCACTCCTTTCTGGTTCCCATTCCTCTGCTCCACGGAAACCCTCTCGCTCAGGCGGCCTAGGCCTTGGGTCCTGCAAGTTCCCAAACCCTGGGGACATCGGCTATCACCCATGCCTCTTCCTTCCCTCCGGGCTCGCAGGCCCTCTCCCGGGCTGCCCACACAAGATGCCACCTATCCACAAACTCAACCCAGGGCGCTTGTTTGTGACCAGGGCCAGGAAAAGCCTTCCTACTCTGATGACATCTACGTTCACAGGGCTCACCCTGCCCTTTCCCTCAGCGCCTGCCTGGCTTTGACTTTACCATCAGCCTGTCTCTGGGACATCTCAACTTTGACACAGACCAAAAAAAATAAAAATAAAAAACCTCCAGGCCAGGCACAACGGCTCATGCTTGTAATCTCAGCACTCTGGGAGGCCCAAGCCTGATAATTGCTTGAGCCCAGGCATCTGAGACCAGACTGGGCGACATAGGAAGACCTCATCTCTACTAAAAATATAAAAATTTGCCAGGCATGGTGGCCCCCATTTGTAGTCCCAGCTACTTGGAAGGCCGAAGTGTGAGGATTGCTTGAACCGAAGAGATCAAGGCTGCTGTGAGCCATGATCATGTGACTGCACGCCAGCGTGGGCAGCATTGCAAGACCTGTCTCAAACAAACCAACAGATGCTCCATCTTTCTCATGATCAACCCACCAAAAATGAATCTAGTCTAAACAAATCCAAAGTAAGTGAGTCTACAAGATAACCGGCCTGAGCTCTTCAGACGTGACGAGGAAACACAGGCCCATCACAGGTTGGTGGGGAGTAAGGAGACAGAAGGACTAGGTCGGGCTAGTGCCGTCTGAGATTGGCTCCTCTCCAAGACAAGGACTTGGGACAACTGACAGAACTTCCATACACTCTGCAGATTCATTAGCGGCTTCATGTCAACATTCATTTCCCGTGTTTGATCCTTCCTTGGTTAAAATGTTAACATTTAGGGAAGCTGGGGGACCTGTAAATGGGAATTCTTTGTACTATTTTTGAAAGTCTGGAATTTCAAAATGAAAAGAAAAAAAAAAAACACCCTACTAAAGCCTATCATTGGGAAGTGGCCTCCACCTCCCCATACCCCGAGGCTGAATCTGTACCTCCTCCAGGCTTCCATACCTCAGGAAATGGCAGCTGAGCCAAAAATCTAAGGGTCATTTTGGATTTTCTACCTTCTCACTCCTCACATTCAAGCCTTCAGCAAATGCTGTCCATTCTAGTTCCAAAATGTGCCTTGAATCCATGCACGCCCACCCCTCTCTCCCCAGCACCCCACTGTACTGGGAGCCACTGGGCTTTCTTACCCAGAGCCTGCCCCCGCTTCAGGCCAGCTCCTGGCTCCCTCTCTCCCACCCCTTCTGTCCTCTGCAGCCCTCACCCCTCACATCAACTGGGTCCTCAAGAGGCCTGGCACTGCCCATGTCTCCCAAGACTGGTGGGGCTTGGCTTCCAGCCCGACACTGCCTTTCTGCTCCTGAGACCTTCCCAGTCTTTCCCCATGGCCTCCATGGCTGGTTCCCTGTGGTTCCGCCGGATCTCACAGTGTCAGCTCCTCTAGGGAGCTTTCCCAGACCATTCTAACTCATGGGCCCACCATGCCTCCAGTCTCTACTCTAGTGCCTGCTGGATTTCCCCCTGTACTCATGTCCTTAAAACTCCACCAAATTGGCCGGGCACAGTGGCTCATGCCTGTAATCCCAGCACTTTGTGAGGCCGAGGTGGGCGGATCACGAGGTTGGGAGATTGAGACCATCCTGGCCAACATGGTGAAACCCCGTCTTAATAAGGCCAGGCGAGGTGGCTCACACCTGTAATCCCAGCACTTTGGGAGGCCAAGGCAGGCAAACCACTTGAGCTCAGGAGTTGAAGACCAGCCTGGGAAACATGGTGAAACTTTGTCTCTACTAAACATAAAAAATTAGCCGGCTACAGTGCCGGGGGCCTATAATCCCAGCTACTCAGGTGACTGAGACATAAGAATCACCTAAGCCCAGGAGACGGAGGTTGCAAGATTATGCCACTGCACTCCAGTCTGGGTGATAGAGTGAGATTCTGTCTCAGAAAAAGAAAAAAATATTTTCACCAGATTAGGGACTGGGCCTCACTGTGACACGCCCCAGCACCCAGCCCTGCGCTGGGCACACGGTAGGTATATGAATGAACTACTGAGTGGTGCACTGGCTGCTGGCACTGCTCAATGTGGCCCTTCCTTCTCTCCTGGGATGTTGCCCTTCTTGGGTCACTCTGGGTGTCTGCAGAGGTCCCCAATTCTCCAGCTCACAAGGGCAGGCCTGAAGGGACTCCTCTCCTCTCCCCTCAGGTCTCTCCACAGTCCAGAAAGCTCTTGCTAGCTCTGGACTCCACCAGAGGCATCTTTAGAATTCCAAGACCATCTCTGGAATGCCAGGCCTGTCTGGGGAATGCCGAGGCTGGGGCACAGGTGCACAGAGAGTGGAGTGGCTGGGTGGGGCAAGGACAGCTGGCAGCATTCTGGCTGCAGCCTGAGCACTGCTAGCAGCTGTCCCTCCTGTGAGCACTGCCGCTGACACCTCCACTTCCTTGCAGCCCCCAATGCCCATGACCCTGAGGCAGCTTCACCGTCTGGCTGCAGCTCTGGACCGGGCGCTCCCACGAAGCTGAGAGCTGCCAGGCCCTTGGGCCTCCGTCCCTGTCAGGGAGAGAGACTGGGCCACAGGAAGCAAGCCTCTGAGGTTCACAGGAAATGGAAATCAGGCCCATTTGGACGTGGCCCATCCAACAGGGCCCTTGGCTGGAAGCCAGGTGGCTCTGCTCTCTCCCACACTCACTGGATGACTTTGACAGGTCCCTGCACCTCTCTGGGCCACAGAGTCCTCACCTGTCAAACAGGTGAGGGGAGGTAGAGCCAAGTCCATGCCCTTCTGTCCCTGGGAGTCAATGCTGCTGGCAAGAAATACAAGTCAGAGGGCAGGTGGACTGGCACTGTGGGCCTGCAGGGACCCCACAGGCTCAGCTCCACTCCAGCCACGGCTGAGAGGCAGCAGGGCCTAGCTGTGTACCACAGTGAACCCTCTCCCCAAGTAGAGGACCCCTAGGCTGCCACAGTGGTTGACCAAAGTGATGACCCCCAGGAACTTGTTAAAATGTAGGTTCTAGATGCCCAAGGACTCCAGATGCTGACTCCCAGGAGATGGGGCCTGGGCATGAGGAGTTATAGAGGGCATTGCCACACGGCAGTCTCCAATCTCGTCACCCACCGCAGAAGGCAGTGCGGAGCCGTGGTCAGGTACCAGGCTCTGCAGTCACCGCACCTGGGACAGGGAAGGAAGTGGCCCTTGGGTAAGAATGGGCCCTGGGGAGGAGTCCCTGGCCCGGGGACAGCAGAGCCAGACAGCAGGCCTCTAGGGAGCAGGCTTTATTTGCGTCCCCCAGGACGGGGCTAGGGAGGGAGTCGAGGGATCTGGGGTTGAGGACATAACCAGACTCAGGTCCTGGGACCCGACCCGCTCCCCAGCCCCAGGAGTCGGCTGGAGTTGAAGGCTGGGCAAGGGCACCTCTGGGTGAAGGTCAGCATCTACTCCACACCCTTCATGAACTCCAAGAACTCTGTGGAAAGAGGGGCAGGCATGGGTCAGGGGTGGGGCTGGCAAGGCATGGAGGCGGGGATCAGCCCACCCACCCGCTTACCGTCATAGTCGATGCGGCCGTCGTTGTTCTTGTCTCCATCCTTCATGAGCTCCTCGATGTCATCCTCCGTGATGGTCTCGCCTGTCGCCTGCAGCATCATCTTCAGCTCCTCCAGGTCAATGTAGCCATCAGCGTTTCTGTGGGGAGGGGCCCAGGGCAGGGCTGCAGGGAGGGCACGGGGCAGCACAGCCATGCGCCAGGAGGCAGAGCAGGGACGCTGAGAGATGGGGCATCCGTCTCCCCCAACAAGCAGAGGCTGCAGGGTCCCTACGCCTAGAATCTGAGACTGCCATCCTATCCCCAGCTGGGCTTGAGTGAGGGTCAGGGTCAGAGGTCAAGGGTCGTATGCTCACTTGTCAAACATGCGGAAGAGGTCAGACAGCTCCTCCTCAGATTTCCCTTTGCTGTCGTCCTTCATGCACCGAACCATCATGACCAGAAACTCATCAAAGTCCACTGTGCCGCTGCCTGGGGGGTGGGTGGCATGGCGGTTACAGAGGTCAGGTTGGAAACTGCAGGTGACTCGAGCCCGAAGAGTGGCCACAGAAGCCTGGCATTTGCATCCTCACACCAAATGCCAGGCTTCTGTGGCCATTATGCCCATTTTATAGATGAAGCAACTGAGGCTCGAAGGGGCTAAACCACTTCCGGCTAAGCAGAGCCAGCATCCCAGCCTCCCGCCGGCTGGGCTTCCTCTGGAGCCTGGGGAGGAGGGCTCACCATCCTCGTCCACCTCGTCGATCATCTCCTGCAGCTCCTCAGGGGTGGGGTTCTGGCCCAGCATCCTCATCACCTTGCCCAGCTCCTTGGTGCTGATGCAGCCATCCTCAGCGCCCAGCACGAAGATGTCGAAGGCTGCCTTGAATTCTGTGCTCAGGGGTTGGGGGGCACAGTAGCCAGGGCTCAACAGCCAGAACCTCAGAGGGCCAGACCCCTGGGGTCACCTGCCAACCTGCCCACCTCCCTCGGAGACCTCTCTGAGATCAGAGCAAGAGGGACCTAGCCTTTGGTCTCTGGTCTGGGGTCCTCTTCTGGTAAGGGGTCCCCATGCTCCCCAGTCTGGTGTCCCAGCCTGCCCCCGCTGGTCTCCCGCATGTGTGATAGGAGTTCTCACCATTTTTCTGCTCTTCCGTCAGCTGCTCTACCTAGAAAGGAAAGGGACACTCAGGGCTCAGCCTCACACATAGCTGCTGCTGCTGAAACCAACCCATTCCACAGGTGAGAGCTAGAGCCGGGGAAGGCCAGCGATTTCCAGGCCGAAGAGCAGAGGTCTCAGTCCTCCCTCCCCACCCCCAAAGCCCTGATGTCACCCAGCTAGCCTAAGACTGGGCTCAGGGCCAGTGTGACAGGTGGGCACCCCCTTCAGGGCCAAGGTGACCCTCAGTAACAATAGTCAGTGACCACTCAATACCCTTTTGGCCTGTGATGAAACTCAAGCTGGGTAGCCCAGGGAACAGCTGTCCCTCAAGTTGGGACAATAAACCAATGTGGTCTAGGCAAGCTACCCAATGTAACCTGACCAGGGTGGCCACTGGGCTATTTTTAACGAGGAACAAAGTTAAACCTGGTGATTGTTCTGGGGACTTTGGCATGCAGGGGGTGGGACGGTGTTATCTGGCCCCCTGGCCTGCTAGTGCTCCCTCAGGAGCCAAAATTAGTCCCCAGCTCCGCCAGGCCTTGTATGGGCACTGGGTAGAGGGCTGCCCCCACCCCAGCTTCATGGACTCCCACAGGATAAGCAGGCATGTCCCCAGAGCTGGCTGTAGCCCTTCCCTGCCCAGAAGTGAGGGAGGCTGAGGGAGGGGTTCCCCTGGGGACAGCTATCCAGGCCAGGATGTCCTTGCTCTGGGGTAGTGGGAGGTCACCACCATCCAGGGATGGAACAGCATCTCAAGTCCCTCAGTGACCCAGGAAGCTGCAGGGGCTTGGGGTGACCACTCTCTAGCCCTCATTCCCTCATTCTCACCCCTAGCTAAGCCACTGAGCCCTGAGCTTGGCAGGCACGATGGGGGCTGGGGCCGCAGTTCTGTTCCTTCTTCCTTGGTTCTCCCTCATGTCCAAAACTTCCCTGCCTCGAACTTCAAAGCCCCATCTCCAGCAAAGGACTCAGGCTCCTCCTCTCACACTCTCCACCCTCCAAAGCATCTTCGACCAGTCAAAGGGCTGGAGTGGGATGGCAGATTGTGAGTGTGTGAGAAGCAGAATGTGAGGGGCAGAAATGGAGGTTGGGGACAGGGAGACAGTAATAGGGACTCAGAGAGACAGCTCAGGAGGAAGAGAGATGAAAAGAGAAAGGCAAAAATGTCCAGAGACAAATGCAGAGACGTGGCTGAGAGACAGTACCACAGGCTACAGACACTTGGGAACAGTGAGACGTGGTGCTGAAAGCAGCGGCCTCCTCCACCACCCTTCAGACCTCAACTCCCACCCCTTCTGCACCTCCAAACACCAGCTTCCCTTCAGACCCTGAGCCCCTACCCCTTCTGCGTCCTCAAACATCAGAGCCACTGTCCCTGTGAGGGCCTGAGTTGAAGGCACAGAGGCTCTCTCCTGGGTCCCCACCGCTTCCCTGGGGCTACCAGCCCTCCATTTTGAGCTGAGTGAGCCCCCAGTGGGCCTGCCCACCCTAGCCCTATCCAGCCCTGTCCCTCACCGCAGCCTTGTAGATGTCATCCATGCTGGCGGCTCACAGGACAGCCTGCTGGGGTTGAAAGCCGGCCCTCGACTTAAATAGCCCTGCCCGCCCCCCACGCCGCATTCCCGGCCAGCCCAGCCCACCTCTGCGTGTAGTATCCTCCAGCCCCTCCTCTGGGCCCAGTGATGTCAGGCTGGCCTGAGTCCCTGTGTCCTCTGCCCAGGACAGGGAGCAGATGAAGTGCTACAAGAACCAGGTTTCTTTTTTCTTTATTATTATTATTATTATTATATTTTTTACTTTTGTTAAAGATCTAACTGTATGGACTTCACATGATGTAGCTGGAATTAAGAACCAGGTTTCTTTCCCTCCTGTCCCCCACATTCCCCAAGGGACTCTGAAAAGGTTTCTGGAATGAATGAAAGCATGAGCCCAGGGCAGGACAGGAGCTACAAAGCAGTGGGCCCCGGGCAAGGCCCCTGCAACACAGCAGCTCAGGCTCCCATTCAACCAGGGAGGAGGGTGCTATGACCCCTACCTTCCAGATAAGGAAGCTGAGGCTCCAGAGCAGTGGTGGCTTGCTCAAGATAGCCCCTGCTTTTAACTCAGCCTCTCTGGAATGGGGGGTGCAATGTGCAAAGAGGGGTTGGGAGTACATGGCCCTGCCAAGAGAAGCCTCAAATGCCAAGCTCAGAGTACGATGCTGTGGAGCTGGTGAAGTAGGAAGTCACTGGCCCACCTTAGGACAGGGTGGTTAGGAGCCCTTCTGCCAGAGGCACCTGCCCCAGACCTTCCATCTGCCTAAGGAGAAGTGACCCCTTTGGGCTTCAGTCAGCTGCTCTCAGTTATTCTACAGCATCCCTACAGACGCCCCATCTGTGCCAGGCTCTCTCTCTCCTCATCCTCCAGTCAGGTTACCACCTCCCTCTTCTAGGTCTCATTTTCCCCTGGTTTAGGACTCAGTTCCCTATTCTAGCACTGTAGTTCGCGGGTCCAGGTCAACCTGTCTCCCTCTTGTTTTGAACCCTGGCAGGCCACTCCGTGGGGTTCCTGTGCTCACTGGCAGCACACACCCCTCCCACCTCCAACTCCACCCTCCTTCGTACAGATCCCCCCTGCCTCCAGCACTGCTGCATGCCAGGCACCGCATGAATCAACCCACTCCGTTGTCAAGGAGCTCCACTGACAAGAGCTCTCCGAGTCTCGGAGATGTTCAGAACTGGCCCAGAATCACTCTCGCCCTGCTCTGGCGATAGGCACAGGTCCTATTTCCCCCTTCAACCCGCCTTGCCCTAAAGAGAAAGAGCCCAACACCCAGGTGAGGCGCTATTATGGCCTCCTTTATCCGGAGGAGTAAACTGAGGCCAGGAGGAGCAGTGACTTGCTTCGTGTTGCCCGAAGGCTCGGGGCCTTCTGTCCTCTCTTCCCGAAAGACTAAGGGGCGATTCGCAGAGCTGTCACCACCCGAGATCTCAGTTTCTCGCAGGCTGCGCACGGTATCGGCGGCGCCACGCAGATAGATTACGCAAGCGAGCACTGCGCACGCGCGCTGTGGGCGGTGCCTGTCAATCACGCGCGAGGGGCAGGGCGAAGGCGCACGAAGGCGGCGGGACTAAGATGGCGGCGCGGCGCGTGGTGGGGGCGTGGGGCAACAGTGGCCGGGGGGCGGTGGGACTTTGACCCCGCCCCCTGCTGCTGCCTGTCTGCGCCGGGCGGCTGCGGCAGCGGAGCCCGGAACATGGCGGCGGCGCGCAGCTTTGGGTCCGAGCGGGAAGCGGAGCCGGCCAAGGAAGCGCGCGTCGTGGGCTCCGAGCTCGTGGACACTTATACGGTGTGTTTGGGGCGCGGGCACCCGAAGCGGGAGTGATGGCTGAAACTGGGAGTCCGACTCGGGGGGCTTGGTGAGGGGTCCGGCATCCGCAGCTTGGAGGAGGGAGTAGAGGGGTCTGGGATTGCGAGGAGGGGGTTGGGCCCCGCAGGTCCGGGAGAAGGGTTGTTGGAGCCCGGGGAGGCGGTTTGGAAAGGGGTACGCGATCAGAAAGGGAGGCTCGGGTTGGGGGCGGCATCTGGGGATAAAAGGAGCCTGGAGAGGGGGAGTGTCTAGATGAGACGGAACCCCTCTAGGACTGGAGGGGCCCCGGCCTGGAAGACCGTTACTGGCGTCCGGGAGGAGGACGATGGGGAGAGGGCCTCTAACGGATGGAATCAGGAAAAGGGTCAGGCTCCTCAGGCCTTGAAGATAGAGGAGCCTAGACCTTGATCTGGAGAGCCTGAGGTCGTGGTTGAGATTTTCTCTGAGAAGTGCCAGAGCGACCTGGGGACCTGACGCCTTGGGAGTCGGGCGGAGACCGGAACGGAGGAGAGGTGGAACCCAGCTATGGAGAAATGGGGATGGTCTCTGCTGAAGCGCAGGCCCCAGAAACCTTAGGAATCTTCGTGACTTTGGGCTGTGGGAGCGAGAAGGGGCAACAAGCTGCCTCCACACACTTCTAGGTTATGCGGGAGACAGAGGACAAATGGGGGGTAGTCCCCGACTCTGATGGGGTTGGAGCCAGGCCTATGAGCCTGGTGGGCTGCCTGGCAAAAAATGGCCCTGGGCTAGGCATTGAGCACGTCCCTGCCTCCTGCCCTTTGTTCCCGCAGGGTAGGGGGTGGGTCGGGGCCTTGGCCCTCCCTGCATCCCTGGCCCTCATCCTAACCTCCCCCTCTGAGGGCCATTCTGCTGGCTCTTTTCTTCTTTCCTGAGGGCAAGGGGAGGGAATCAGGCCGGATGGGAAGAGGAGACGGGTGGATCCTGGAGCAACAGGCCAGCCTGGAGAAATGGCTGCTCCTCAGGGTTGAAGGAGGCTTCAGCTCCATGCTGCAGAGAGAAGAGGGAACGGAGGCGGGTGAGGTCTCTGAGCTGACGGCTGGCTGGCCACCAGCTATGGGCACATTCAGCCAGAGGGCCATCTTCAAAAAGCTCTCCTTATTCTGGGCTGTGCCCCTCCTCTGCATGTTTGTCGGGGGAGGTGGTGATCTAGGTTGGACCCTACCATCCTCTGTTTCCGGGTGTGCCGAGTTGGATATTATTAACACACCTACCTTTTGAACACTTGCCGTGGGTCAGGCCCATATACAATGCATTTTACATGCACTGCCTCGCTTGGTCCTTGATTCTAAGATGGAGGAACTGAGGCTCAGAGAGAACTTAGCCTCCAAGTTACTTACATAAGTGACACATAAGCTGCTGCCAGGAAATGACGGAACCAGCTTTTGAACCCAGGCCTTCCTTAACCTCTAGGCCGTATTGCCTTCTGTTAGAGCTTGGTTGCCACTACTCCCTCCCCACATCAGCTGCTTGTGCCTTGATTCCTGGCTCAGTAGCAGAAATCACAGCCATGAACCAGTTGAAAGGGTTGGAAAAGGACTTGCTTCCAGGAGGTAGTCAAGGCACCTGGAAGGAAGTACAACAGAGAAGATGCTCAGGCTGGAACTAGCCCTGCTCTGCCTCCCTTGGAAGAAATGGCCTTGCCTGCAGCTCAGGCTGGCTTTTGAGTTACCTAGAGGCAGGATGTAAAAAACTGAAGAGGTGACTTGTTGTGGTGATCACCTTTTTCTTTTCTTTTCTTTTTTTTATTTGAGGCAGTCTCACTGTCGCCCAGGCTGGAATGCAGTGGCATGATCTTGACTCACTGCAACCTCTGCCTCCCAGGTTCAGGCAATTCTCCTGCCTCAGTCTCCTGAGTAGCTGGGATTACAGGTGTGCGCCACCACGTCCAGCTAATTTTTGTATTTTTAGTAGAGACGCGGTTTCACCATGTTGGTCAGGCTGGTCTTAAAACTCCTGACCTTGTGATCCACCCACCTCGGCCTCCCAAAGTGCTGGGATCACAGGCGTGCGCCACTGCACCCGGCTGGCAGTAATCACCTTTTTCATTTCTTACTGTTGGATGGAGCCACAGACTTGTCCCGAGTGCCTCCCAGCCCTAGTGCCTGGGCCATGGAGGAGGCTCAGAGGGGACCTGCTGCTCAGCAAGGGTCAGGTGCAGAGGCTGGTGGGCTAGGGCAGCCTGACTTTGGGTCTGAGTTGCAGAGAGAAAGACTGATAAAGGATAATTGGGAAAGATAATTGCAGCTTTTGCTGCAGGAGGAGGGGTAGGAGACTCCTTGTTGCCGGCTCCCTTGTCACAAGGACTGTCGGTTTCCCCTTTTAGGTTTACATCATCCAGGTCACTGATGGCAACCATGAGTGGACAGTAAAGCACCGCTATAGCGACTTCCATGACCTTCATGAAAAGGTAACTGTTAAGAGCTGGAAGCACCTATCTCAGGGCTGGAGGGGGCCTTTAGGCCAGGTTTCCATTGTGCCACACATTAGTTTTAGGGCAAAACAGGCTCCATGTCTATAGTTCACTTCTTTAATAAACTACTTTGTTAATATAACTGCGTTCATTAGTATAGCATGTAAATGTTAGCCTTCAGCTCTAGCATAAGCCAGTCTGCTAGGAGCATATTTGAATTCCAGTTTTAATTTTTCCAGTCCTAGCTTGGATACGAGATGCTGAGAGAGTTTCCTAGGGAGGGGACAGGTTTGAACTTGTTCGACCTAGCTATAGCTATTCCAAAGCCTGCACTTTAATATCTGGCTGTGATTCCAACTTTTTCTTTGCTTTTGGAGATTCTGTCTTTCTCTGGGTCATTAGCAGCCTAGGTGTTTAAAAGACACACCACTGCCCTGATAAGTTTTTCCTGTGGCTTGGAAAAGATGGCAGTTTTAGGGGCAAAAGGTGTTACTTTTCTGAGTGTCTCCAAAGTCTCCAGATGGAGTTCCTTGTCTGGAATTGTATTGGTATTTCTAATGCTAAATGGATTTGGGGACGTCAAATCCCAGGTGCACTGGTTTGGTCACTGATCCCAGTACTGCTGCAGAGAGGCGCTGTGCAAGTGCTGAGGAGTGCCTGCCCTCAGGCTTCTTGCCTTGGCCCTCCATAGGCACAGAGCCTCTTAGTCTGTGGTTGATGTGCTTATGTTTTTTGTTTTTTTTTTACAGCTCGTTGCAGAGAGAAAGATTGATAAAAATCTGCTTCCGCCCAAAAAGATAATTGGGAAAAACTCAAGAAGCTTAGTGGAGAAGAGGGAAAAGGATCTGGAGGTCTACCTCCAGAAACTCCTGGCAGCCTTCCCTGGAGTGACCCCCAGAGTGCTGGCCCACTTCTTGCATTTTCACTTCTATGTAAGTTACTCGTCGGGTTTTCACCTCTGCTTGCAAACCCACAACTGCCAAGCTTGAGGCAGCAACCAGGGGAGACCTCAGCTTTGAGGAGAGGTGGGCCGGAGTTAGACCCTAGGTTAGAAGATGGAGGAACATCACCCTGGTTAGGCATGGGTTGTAGGCAGAAGCACGTTTGTTGACAGATTTGCCTTAAATTAGACTGAGTGTGGCTACAGAGACACTTTCCTCCACCACAAGGCATTTTGTTTAGTAAAAATGGCTTGTGGGTGTTTAAGCTAGGTTTCCATCCAGATGGATGAGGCTGGATTAGAAACAGCTGACACCTGGCATAGACTATTGTTGAGTTGTTGGTTCACAGCTCAAAACTAATTAAAGGATTAGTCTGTGGTGGTGGTGGAATATCACCATCTCAGGGCATGTCATCAGGGTCCGGGCTGCCAGGGTGCTAAGGCTGAGGGTAGACACCTTCCTCTGTTGGGAGAGTATGTTGTAGAGCAGCTCTATGCTCCGTCCTGGACAGAGGAACAACTCTCATGGGTTGCTGGAGACAGAACGAGTTGTCAGACTTTAAGAAGGGTGCTTTGGAAATGTGAAATCACAATTTTATTTTTTGAGACGGAGTCTTGCTCTGTCACCCAGGCTGGAGTACAGTGGCGTGATCTCGGCTCACTGCAATCTCCGCCTCCTGAGTTCAAGCTATTCTCCTGCCTCAGCCTCCTGAGTAGCTGGGACTACAGGTGTGCACCACTACACCCAGCTAATTTTTGTATTTTAGTAGAGATGGGGTTTTGCCATGTTGGCCAGACTGGTCTTGAACTCCTGACCTCAAGTGATCTGCCCACCTCGGCCACCCAAAGTGCTGAGATTACAAGTGTGAGCCACCAGGCCTGGCCAAAACCATAATATTAAATAGCAGTTCTGTTATGAGAATTTCTTCTAAGGAAAAACAAGCAGTGGCAAAAAGAATATATGAACAAGGATAGTCATTCTAGGACTGTAATAAGATTGTAAAGACAACTCTAAAGTATAGGAGGAAGAAGTTAAAAAAAAAAAATCAGGCCAGGTGCAGTGGCTCATTCCTGTAATCCCACCACTTTGAGAGGCCAAGGTGGATAGATCACTTGAGGTCAGGAGTTTGAAACCAACCTGGCTAACATGGTGAAACCCCATCTCTACTAAAAATACAAGAATTAGCAGGGTGTGGTGGCAGCTGCCTATAATCCCAAGGCTGAGGCAGGAGAATTGCTTGAACCCAGGAGGCAGAGGTTGCATTGAGCCGAGATCATACCGCTGCACTCCAGCCTGGGCGACAGAGCGAGACTCCATCTCAAAAAAAAAAAAAATCAAAGGGTACAGCCAGGCTGAGCGCAGTGGCTCATGCCTATAATCCCAGCTGTTTGGGAAAAGAAAAGAAAATGAAAAACAAATCTGCAGCTCCACCATCATTTTCCCAGCAGCACATCAGTCTTCGCAGCAGACGCTGTCTCAGAAAAATTCAACTTTCTTAAGCAGTATCCAGTTGTATGGCTGTATTCTCATTCTCTCTCTCTCTATTTTTTTTTTTTTTTTTTTAAACAGGATCTTCTGCTGCTCAGGCTGGAGTGCAGCAGCCTGATCATGGCTCACTGCAACCTCAAATTCCTGGGCTCAAGTGATCTTCCTGCCTCCACCTCCCAAGTAGCTGGAACTACAGGTGCATGCCACCATGCCCAGCTAATTTTTAAAATTTTTTTGGAGAGCTGAAGTCTTGCAATATTGCGCAGGTTGGCCTCAAACTCCTGGGCTCAAGCAGTTCTCCCACCTCCACCTCTCAAAGTGCTTGGACTGCAGGCATGAGCCACTGCACCTGGCTGACTATGGTCTCATTTTTATAAGAAACAAGTTGATATGGACATACTTGTCTAGGAAAACTCTAGGAGTAAGTTTGTATACACCAGAATGCTAATAGTAGTTTTCTCTGAGTGATAGATTTTCAGATCATTTATATTTACTTGTTTTCCATTTATATGATGAAGACAGAAAAGAATCCACTCCCTTTTCAGGCTCACCTTGAAGTAACCTGTGGGTTATGTTCCTAAAAGCCCAGCTGTATTTAAAATACAACTTTATTGGCTGAGCGCAGTGGCTCACACCAGTAATCCTGGCACTTTGGGAAGCCAAGGCAGGCAGCTCACTTGAGGCCAGGAGTTCAAGACCAGCTTGGCCAACATAGTGAAACCCTGTCACTACTGAAAATACAAAAATTAGCTGCATGTGGTGACACACGCCTGTAGTCTCAGCTACTCAGGAGAGAAGCATGAGAGTTGCTTGAACCTGGGAAGGGGAGGTTGCAGTGAGCCGAGATCATACCACTGTACTTCAGCCTGGGCCACAGAGTGAGACTCGGTCTCAAAAAAAAAAAAAAAAAAAGTACAACTTCCTCGAAGTCTTTTCAGAGTAAGACAGCTGAACCTTTCTTGGATCACTAAAGAGCCTAGATATTTGGTGGCAGTGCTAACCTTGGGCCACTGAGCTTGTCAGGGACAAGTGGAAAAGTGAATAGCATTCATAGATGGGACCTGTGTATAAGCTTTGGATTTTATTTAGCGTAAACCAGCAGGTATAGGGTTAGCAACGTACCCTTTTTAAACCTATTTTTAAACTTATGTGAGAAAAAATTTGCATTCCTTATGCAAGTCTTTCAGATAAACTTTACTGGTTAGTATTTTAAGAAATACTGTACTTTAAGAAAGCTTTGGTTAACCATTTAAGGATGAAAGTTGACATGCAGCCCTTTGACAGTATTAATTCCTTGCTTGAGACTTGTGCCTTTGAGAAGAGGAGGTCCCACTGGCTGCTTCATGTGTGCCTGGCTCTGAGGGTGGAAAGGCCTGGACTGCTCTTTTGAGACTGGTTTGCATGAGATGGGCCTGGGGCCGCCTACATCTGGTTTAAGGCATACTCTGCTACTTGCAGAAGTTTTGACATATTTGGAATTAGTATTATCAAACAGGTCCCTAGGTTATGTAAATCCCAGGATTAAAAAAGCAATTGAACCCATCATTGGATTAAACCCAAAGTTGATCAGCCATGGTACTGTCGACATTTTGGACTAGACAGTTTGTTTCTGGAAGGAGCTGTCCTGTGCACTGTTTACCAACACTCTGGCTTCTACCCACTGGATGCCAGTAGCACTTCCCCACCCAGTTATGGCAACTAAAGATGTCTCCAGACATTGCCAAATGTCCCACTGGGGAGGTGCAAAATTGCCCCCACTTGAGAACCATGGGATTAGATCTTCATCTGAGGCCTAAAGATTTGTCAGCCTTTTCTCCAGGCTGGGAACACTCTAGGGAATGTTTCTCTTAACTTTTATACCGTCTGTGTCCTCTCTGAAGTCGTTCCACATGTGCTCTGCCTTTTGTGTTGCTGACAGTGGACAGGGTGGACCCAGGGAACCTGATTTGGCTATACTGTGGATTTTTTTTTTTTGAGATAGCTTCACTCTTGCTGACCAGGCTGGAGTGCAGTAGCACGATCTTGGCTCACTGCAGTCTCCACCTCCTGGGTTCAAGCAATTCTCCTGCCTCAGCCTCCTGAGTAGTAGAGATTACATGCATCCGCCACCAAGCCCAGCTAATTTTTTGTATTTTTAATAGAGATGGGGTTTCACTGTGTTGGCCAGGCTGGTCTCGAACTCCTGACCTCAGGTGATCTGCCCACCTTGGCCTCCCAAAGGGCTAGAATTACAGACATGAGCTGCCGTGCCCAGCCATATGGTATGGGTTTTTGTTTTTATTTATTTATTTATTTTTGAAATGGGGTTTCACTCTTGTTGCCCAGGCAGGAGTGCAGTGGCATGATCTTGGCTCACTGCAACCTCTGCCTCCCAGATTCAAGCGATTCTCCTGTCTCAGCTTCCCAAGTAGCTGGAATCATAGGCATGCGCCACCATACCCTGCTAATTTTGTACTGTTAGTAGAGACAGGGTTTCTCCATGTTGGTCAGGCTGGTTTTGAACTCCTGACCTGGGATGATTCACCCACCTAAGCCTCCCAAAGTGCTGGGATTAACAGGTGTGAGCCACTGCTCCCGCCATTTATTTTTATTATTTTTTATTTTTTTGAGACAGAGTCTTAAACTGTTGCCCAAGCCGGAGTGCAATGGCATGATCTTGGCTCACTGTAACCTCCACCTCCCAGGTCCAAGCAATTCTCCTGCCTCAGCCTCCCAAGAAGCTGGAATTACAGGTGCCCACCACCATGCCCAGCTAATTTTTTGTATTTTTAGTAGTGATGGGGTTTCGCCATGTTGGCCAGGCTGGTCTCGAATGCCTGACCTCATGATCCACCCGCCTTGGCTTCTCAAAGTGCTGGAATTACACCATGCCTGGCCATGATGTGGTTAAAATTGAGCGACCATCACCACTGTCTAATTCCAGAACATTTCATCACCCCGAAAGGAACCTGTATCCATTAGCAGGAGCTTCCTTTCCCTCTGTGTCCCTCAGCCCCTAGTAGTCACTAATCTACTTTCTGTCCTTAAGGATTTGCCTATTCTGGACATTTCATAGAAATGGAATCATACAGTATGTGGCCTTTTGTGACTGGCTTCTTTCATTTAGCAGTATGTTTTCAAGGTCCATTCATATCATAGCATGAACCCTTTGGCCCTTTTATGACAGGGTAATAGTGTATTATTTGGATATACCACATTATGTTTATTTATTAGCAGTTGATGGGTGTTGGGTTTGTTTCCATTTTTGGCCATTGTGAATGATGCTTCTGTGAACATTTGTGTGTTATTTTTTGTGTGAACTTATGTTTTCATTTTTGTTGGATGTATAGCCAAAAGTGAAACCTGAGTTATATGGTAACTCTACATTTGACTTTTTGAGGAACTACCAAATTGTTTTCCAAAGTTGCTCCACCATTTGATGTTTCTGCCGGCAATATATAGGTTCTAATTTCCCCACATTCTTGCTTAACCTTTCTTCTTGTCCATTTTTTTTTAATCTTAGTTGTTCTGGTGGGTGTGAAGTGGTATCTCATTGTGGTTTTAATTTGCATTTCCCTACTGACTAACGTTATTGAGCTTTTCTTTTTTTTTTTTTTGAGACAGAGTCTCACTCTGTCAAGCAGACTAGGGTGTGCAGGGGCATGATCCCAGCTCACTGTAACCTCAGCCTCCTGAGTTCAAGCGATTCTTGTGCCTCAGCCTCCCGAGTAGCTGGGACTACAGGCGTGCACCATGCCCAGCTAATTTTTGTATTTTTTTTTTTTAGTAGAGACAGGGTTTCACCATGTTGGCCAGACTGATCTCAAACTCCTGGCCTCAAGTGATCTGCTCGACTTTGCCTCCCAAAGTGCTAGGGTTACAGACATGAGCCACCACACCTGGCCTGAGCCTCTTTTTATATGATATTTGGTCATTTGCATATCTTCTTTGGAGAAAAGTATTTAATTCTTTGTCCTCTTAAAAATCAGACTGGGCCGGGCGCAGTGGCTCACGCCTGCAATCCCAGAACTTTGGGAGGCCAAGGCAGGTGGATCCCTTTAGGCCAGGAATTCAAGACAAGCCTGACCAATGTGGAGAAACCCCATGTCTATTAAAAATACAGGAATTAGCCCGGCATGGTAGTGCGTGCCTGTAATCTCAGCTACTTAGGAGGCTGAGGCACGAGAGTGGCTTGAATCTGAGAGGCAGGAGTTGTAGCAAGCCGAGACTGCACCACTGTACTCCAGCCTGGGTGACAGAGTAAGACTGTCTAAAAAAAAAAAAAAATCAGATTATCTTTGTTGTTGAGTTGTAAGAGTTCTTTATATATTCTGGCTACTAGACTTAGAAATATATGCAAATAATTTCTCACATACTGTGAGTTGTGTTTTTTTTTTTTTTTTTTTTTTTTTTTTTTGAAGCGGAGTCTCTCTCTGTTGCACAAGCTGGAGTGCAGTGGGGTGATCTCAGCTCACTGCAACCTCCACCCCCGGGGTTCAAGCGATTCTTGTGCCTCAGCCTCCCAGGTAGCTGGGACTGCAGGTGCATGCCACCATGCCTGGCTAATTTTATTAATTGTGTGTGTGTGTGTGTGTGACAGTCTTTTTTTTTTTTTTTTTTGGTGACAGAGTCTTGCTCCATCACCCAGCCTGGAGTGTAGTGGCACAATCTCGGCTCACTGCAACCTCTGCCTCCTAAGCTCAAGCAGTTCTATCTCAGCCTCCCCAGTAGCTGGGGCTACAGGCGCCCACCACCATGCCCAGCTAATTTTTGTATTGTTAGTAGAGATGGGTTTTCAGCATCTTGGTCAGGCTGGTCTCAAACTCCTGACCTTAGGTGATCCACCTGCCTCGGCCTCCCAAAGTGCTGGAATTACAGGTGTGAGCCACCGTGCCTGGCCATCTTTTCATTTTCTTGTTGGTGTCCATTGAAGCACAAAAGATTTAGATTTTGATTAAGTTCAATTTATCAGTTTCTTTTCTTGGGTCACTTGTGTTTTGGTATCATATATGAGAAACCACTGCCCAATCCAAGGTCACAAAGATTTATAACAATATCTTCTGGTATGGATTTTGTTTTTTGAGACAGGGTCTTGCTCTGTTGCCTAGGCTGGAGTACAGTGGTGCCATCTTGGTTCACTGAAGCCTCGACCTTCCAGGCTCAAGCGCTTCTCCCACCTCAACCCCCGAAGTAGCTGGGACTACAGGCATGTGCCACCGTACTTGGCTAATTTTTATACTTTTTGTAGAGATGGAGTTTCGCCATGTTTCCCAGGCTGGTCTTGAACTCTTGGGCTCAAGCAATCCACCTACCTCAGCCTCCAAAGTGCTGGGATTATAGGTGTGAGCCACCACACCCAGCCTGCGGTGTGGATTTGAATGACACGGAAAGAAAGCAGTACTTCTTTTCTACCTGCTTTAGGTGGGAGTGCAGGGGGGGTGCCACCTATGTGAGTGAGAGGCACACTGCAGCACTGACTGTTGCTGTGCTGCTCTCCAAATTGCTGTGTCCTGACCCTCCTGAACACATGGTGACAGGCCTCATCCCAGAACCCCTGGAACTGAGGTTTTCAAACTCAGTAAAATGAATCCCACCTGGAATTCTAGCACACCATGTGGGGCAGGACATCCAACAGTGGTGGATTTGGAAGCAGGCCGAGGTGAATTCCCACCCCAAGTCAGTCATTTAACCTGTCTCTGAGCTGGAAGCTGGTGAGCCGGGGCCCTTGTGAGGCCTGCAAAAGACTGTGCAGTGAAGGTCAATGGCTTAGAAGAGTGTTGGACCTGAGGTTAGACCTGACCACGTGCTGGCCATTACTAGGTGGTCTGGGAAAGGAAACGGATTCATTTCTCTCAAAAGGTGTTTATATTGTTGTCTTCTTTTACAGTTAGTTGGCTAGAGCAAAGATGCTTTCCAAATTTGGAATCAGGGGCTATGTTGAACTGTTATAATCTTAACATTGGCTTTAGCATCCAGTTTATTTCCATGATTTATTTTAGTTGCAAAGTACTGAGGCTGTGAATTATAACAGATTTTCTTTTCAACTTAGTCTTGCAACTCTCTTCAGTTAAAGTTGAGGTTTGAATCCATCAGTGGGAAATTTTAGCTTAAAGTTGAATCATACATATTATGCCTGACTCCTGCTAGAATGCCTCATCACCAACATAAAGTGAGATGAGGATTCCAGCCCTTAGCATGTGTGTCTCAGCCATACTTGGGGGATGGCCTCAGTAACATGTAATTCACTCCCTGGTTAGTGCCCCACAAATGAGCACACTGCCAGGGTGTGTGCCAAGCCGAAGCATCTGGGACTGGCCTGGGGTTTGCATCAAGTGCAGGTGTATATGTTTTGAGGTACACTTGGTTGCAGGGCACGTGTGCAGGCACGCTTAGTCAAGGCCACAGCCCAGCTAGTGTTTATGCGAAGCTCAAACCTCTGCCTACAGCTGCACACCAGCATAGAATCCTGGCAGGTGGTGCAGCTGATGTCTTGATCGGTAACACATTGGGAGGGTGAGTGTTATAGTTTGTAAACATAGCTGATACTAAGTTTCTAAGACATTTTTTTTGAGACAGAGTCTCACTCCTGTTGCCCAGGCTATAGTCCAATGGTGCGATCTGCAACCTCTACCTCCCGGGTTCAAGCGATTCTCCTGCCTCAGCCTCCCAAGTAGCTGAGATTCCAGGCTACCACCATGCTCAGCTAATTTTTGTATTTTTAGTAGAGATGGGGTTTTACCACGTTGGCCAGGCTGGTTTGAAATTCCTGACCTCTCATGATCCACCCACCTCAGCCTCCCAAAGTGCTGGGATTATAGGCATGAGCTACTATGCCCAGCCTTAAGTGTTTTTTTTTTTAATTGAAAAACTTACTTTGAGGTATAAAGAATAGAATGTCCGTCCGTCCGTCCTTCCTTCCTTCCTTCCTTCCCTTCTTACCTTCTTGCTTTCCTTTTCTCCTTCCTTCTTTCGTTCTTTCTTTTTTTGAGACAAAATCTCACCCTATCACCTAAGCTGGAGCGCAATAGCGCAGTCTTGGCTCACTGCAGCCTCCACCTCCAGAGTTCAAGCGGACTCTCCTGCCTCAGCCTCTAGAGTAGCTGGGAGTATAGGTGCGTGCCACCACATCCCGCTATTTTTTGTATTTTTAGTAGAGATAAGGTTTCATCATGTTGGCCAGGCTGGTCTTGAACTCCTGAATTCAAGTGATCCGCCCACCTCAGCCTCCCAAAGTGCTGGGATTACAGGCATGAGCCATCGTGCTCAGCCAAGAATGCCCTTTAAAGGAATACATTTCAGTTCAGACATTTATGGCACCCCAAAGCAATTCAAGTCCCATTAGCACAGATGGGGTAGGGCATGTGGGCTCAGGCCACTGACACCCCACCTGCCTCCTCCTGGCGTGGGGAGGACTGACTCCTACCACCTTTACTCATAAGCCCACCATTTGACCAGGGAGCCCTCTGAGGAGACCCTTGTGCTAAGTTTGGGGGCTGAGGCATTTCTGTGTTCCTCTCTGGTTCAGTCTCCATCCCAAGGTGAAGGACAGCCTGGAAAACCAAGTAGAAAGTGTTGCAGAGTATGTACTTCCTGTACCCTAAAGAGCAAAATTGTTACACAAATTGCTTTGAGATTCCTTAGAAAAGAAAGCTTTCTTTTTGCTTAGTAGGAGCCGGTGGCCGTTATACTCTCTCAATTTTCTGTGTGTTCCACAATTCCAGCCCTATCCCCTTAGAGGGGCTGGCATCCAGGGTGATTTTTTTTCCTTTTTGAGAGACAGGGTCTTGCTATGTTACCCAGGCTTGACTCTGAACTTAGGGGCTCAAGCGATCCTTTTGCCTCAGCCTCCCAAATAGCTGGGACTACATGCCTAGCCCAGGGTGATTTTTTTCTCTATGCTCTTTCTGAACTGACACCAGCTACCTGAATAAATATGCCATTGGCCAGGTGCAATGGCTCACACCTGTAATCCTAGCACTTTGGGAGGCCGAGGTGGGCGGATCGCTTAAGGTCAGGAATTTGAGACCAGCCTGGCCAACATGGTAAAACCCATCTCTGCTAAAAATACAAAAATTAGCCAGGCATGGTGGCACAGGGGCCTGTAATCTCAGCTACTCGGGAGGCTGAGGCAGGAGAATCGCTTGAACCCAAGAGGTGGAGGTTGTAGTGAGCCAAGATTGCTCCACTGCACTCCACCCTGGGCATGGAACGAGACTCTGTTTTTTCTTGAGACAAATGTGCTGTTGAAAGTGAGGGTTGTTCAGTACTGATTGTGGGGAACCCTTTCCCCTTAAATAACTGTAAGAGTCTTATGTCCTTAGAGGCCTTGGAGCTATTCTTGGGGAATTGAGGTGAGCAGAGATTGGTAGCCCCTGGGACCTGCTCAGCTCCAGGCGATCTGACAGCAGGGAGGATTGTGGAGTGCAGATCTGTAGACAGGGCATGGTTCTCCAAACCATCCATGGAGAAACAAGCCTTTGGATCATTCCAGGCTCTTCCCAATCTTCGTTTCTTCACAGCTGCCAAGGAAAATGTCATTCAGTTTAAGTAGTTGCAGGAGGCTGAAGCTAAACTTCCGAGCCCACCTGCCAGCTCTGGCCTCACTTCCAGCTGGAGCCCCGTCCTGCTCTGAGCCTGCTCTGCCCTCTCCGCCTTTCCATTTGGGCCTGCACCCCACGGGGCCCTCGAGGCTGAGGCTCTGTCTGCTCGTTTTGCTCCCGTTTTGTCCAGGGGTACAAAGAGGAGTTCTCACACTGTAGATAAACTGAATTTCAAGCAGATTAAATGAATAAACATTTTTTAAAGATACCATAAAGGACCAAAATAAGGATGATAGTTTTATAATCTTGGAGTGAGAGAAGAGGCCCAAGAAGGCATAAAGGAAAAAAAAATTAGGGCTGGGTGCGGTGGCTCACGCCTGTAATCCCAGCACTTTGGGAGGCTGTGGTGGGCAGATCATGAGGTCAGGAAATTGAGACCCTCCTGGCTAACATGGTGAAGCCCCATCTCTACTAATAATACAAAAAATTAGGGTGTGGTCATGTGTGCCTATAGTCCCAGCTACTCGGGAGGCTGAGGCAGGAGAATGGCTTGAACCTGGGAGGCGGAGGTTGCAGTGAGCTGAGATTGCACGGCTACATTCCAGCCTGGGCGACAGAGCAAGACTCCGTCTCAAAAAAAAAAAAAGAAAAAATTAGAGGTTAAACAATGAAAAATCTGTCAGAAAAAGCACCATGAACAAAGATAAAAGGTATACACAGACTGGGAGGAAATATTTACAACATATAAACGACGATTAAAATGGCCACAATGTATAAAAAATGAAAAAGAGACAAACAACCAGAGAGAAAAACAGGAAAAGGACACCGTCTCCTATGTCTTTAGAATCCCATAAACATGTGAATTGCATGTCCTGTGAATCGCTTGTCCTGGCAGAAGCGATGTTCCCAATGTTCCTGTGAGTTATGAGGATTATGCAGCCTCCATCTGGAGCTGTTTACAAAAAAGTCTGTTGGCTGCCATCTGTCGATGAGTTAAAATTCTTACCTATGGGATGTGGGCATGGGGGGCTGAGGGCCTTGAGGGGCCCTGCCAACTCTACGATTACACCGCAGAAGTGCTGAGGCAACTGGTTGTATATAGAGAGACCCAGGCCAAGGGCTTGAGTGTGGCTTTGCTGGTTTTTATACATGTAAAATTGAGGTTCTCAGCACTTGTCCACCTCAGTTTGTTCATTTGTGAAACAAGGTTCAAGATAGAAGCTTCCAGAGCTGGGTGCAGTGGTTCATGCCTATAATCCCAAATATTTGGGAGGTGGAGGTGGGAGGATCTCTTGAGGCCTAGAGTTCAAGACTATCTTGGGCAACATGGTGAGACCCTGTCTCTACAAAATATTTTCTTAAAAATTAGTGGGTTGGGCAGGGCATGGTGGCTCATGCCTGTAATCCCAGCACTTTGGGAGGCTGAGGTTGGTGGATCACCTGAGGTCGGGAGTTCAAGACCAGCCTGACCAACTTAGAGAAACCTTGTCTCTACTAAAAATACAAAATTAGCTGGCCGTGGTGGTGCATGCCTGTAATCTCAGCTACTTGGGAGGCTGAGGCAGGAGAATTGCTTGAACCCAGGAGGTAAAGGTTGCAATGAGCCAAGATTGTGCTATTGCACTCCAACGTGGACAACAAGAACAAAACTCCGTCTCAAAAAAAAAAATTAGTGGGTTGGCCGGGCACAGTGGCTCACGCCTGTAATCCCAGCACCCTGAGAGGCTGAGGCAGGGGGATCGCTTGAGGTCAGGAGTTTGAGATCAGCCTGGCTAACATGGTGAAACCTCATCTCTGCTAAAAATACAAGAATTAGCCAGGCATGGTGGCACACGCCTGTAATCCCAGCTACTTGGGAGGTTGAGATAGTAGGATCACTTGAGCCCAGGAGTTCCAGGCTGCAGTCATATGGTCATACCATTGCACTCCAGCCTGAGTGACAATGCAAGACCCTGTCTCTATTTAAAAAAAAAAAAAAAAGTTTTCTTTTTTCCTCTTGTAGGAGGATTCAGGAGCCTTCAGTGGCTTAGGCTATGACCCAGTATGAATTAGAATCTCAGCATATTGTTTGTATGACTGGAGGCTTGGCCTCGTCCTGCCTCCTTCATCGCATTAATTTAAAAAGAAAATTCTTCCCACTTCTTGTGACCCTGGGGCTGAGTGTTACTGTTGTGAATCTGGAAGGGATGAGCACAAGAAGAAAACAAATGTTCACTCTTTTCCTGACATACATTTGAAACGTGAGAGAAAGTAGAAATGGTAATTCCCAGGAAGAGTTAGCTCTAGGCAGTCCCTTCATCCCACCAGGGTGATAGGAGCCTCTTTTCCAGAAAAAAACTGGACTTCCTTTCTGCCACACCCTCAGATCCAGTTTTGGGAGCTGCTGGCTTCCTAAAAGCCCTTAGCATAGTGCAGCTCTGCTGGGCCACAGTGCCCTTGGCCCTATGGACTGGAGTCACAGCATTAGGCTGGTTTCCCTTCTACTTTGGAGGAGATGTTGCAGGTCTCTATAGAACTAGAATATTTAATTTCCTTTTTTTTTTTTTTTTTTTGGAGACAGAGTCTCACTCTATCGCCCAGGCTGGAGTACAGGGGCACGATCTTGGCTCACTGCAACCTCTGCCTCCCGGGTTCAAGCATTCTCCTGCCTCAGCCTCCTGAGTAGCTGGGACTACAGGCACATGCCACCACACCTGGCTAATTGTATTTTTAGTAGTGAGATGTTTCACCATGTTAGCCAGGAGGGTCTCTATCTCCTGACCTTGTGATCCAACTGCCTTGGCCTCCCAAAGTGCTGGGATTACAGGTGTGAGCCACCGTGCCCAGCCTTAGTTTCCCTTTCTAAGCTTCTTGCCTCATTTTAGGTTTATGCTCTCTTTTTTTTTTTTTGAGATGGAGTCTTGTTTTATCACCAGACTGGAGTGCAGTGGCAGTGATCTTGGCTCATAGCAACCTCCGCCTCCCGGATTCAAGCAATTCTCCTGCCTCAGCCTCCTGAGTAGCTGGGACTGCAGGCACATGCCACCACACCCGGCTAATTTTTTGTATTTTTAGTAGAGAGGCGTTTCACCATGTTAGCCAGGAGGGTCTCTATCTCCTGACCTCGTGATCTGACTGCCTCGGCCTCCCAAAGTGCTGGGATTACAGGTGTGAGCCACTGCACCCGGCCATATGCTCTTCTTTCTTTAAACTTTCCAGAGAGCTGGCACTGCCACAACAAAGCAGGGTAGATAGTAGGGAATGTGCAAATCCCAGGGACTGGAAGCAGATGGACTTTCTAAGGGCAGGTTTTGTGTTCTCTGCAGGAGATAAATGGCATCACCGCAGCGCTGGCTGAAGAGCTCTTTGAGAAAGGTATGTGGCCACAGGTCCTTGAAATACTGGGCATAAGTTGTATAGTTTTATGAGGTGGCCAGACGCACAGGGTGACACAGAAGTCATTCTGGAGTTTTATAGGGTCCCGCCTCCTCAGAATTACTCAGATCCATTGACCTGTTCATAGCCAAGTCTGCCCACCTGCCTGCCCTGTAGGTGGCCAGGTCAGAGGAGCTGTGGTCAGTACTCATGAGTACCTGTGTCAGGGGCTCTGCCTAGACTTGGGCTGTATTCCAGAGCCCTGTGGTGTGTGCTGGAAGGTGGGTAGCATGCGGCTCCCTCACACCTGGTTTGTGCTTGCCTGAAAGGGCTCAGATCGCAGATAGAAGCTGAGCCTAGGCCCCATCCCTGCCAGAGAGCACAGTTACAGTAGCTAATGTGTGATGAATGCTTCCTGTTAGCATCTTACTGCCTTCCCCCAGGAGCCACCGGTATAGGTGAGGACACAGGGTCAGAGGCCCAGTCACCACCCTGAGGGCACTTGGCTGAGGGGAATGGAGCAAGGACCAAGCACCAGTCGGGCTTAGAACCCATCCTGCTCCCAGGCTCTGTGTTGTGCTGGCAGCATAGGCCTGCACCTGACCTGGATGTTTGCATTTCGGAGGTTGCAGCATAGGTCTGTCACCCAGAATGCTCTCTCTCGGCAGCCTCACGCTGGCTCAGTGCCTTTGGTCTCAATTCAGCCTCACTCCTCAGTGACTGCACAGCCCCACAGCCCTGCCCTCCTCTGTCATCACCTGTCTAGGGTTGCCCTGTGCCTAGCGTGCACCCAGAAGGGCAGTAGCTCCTGCACGCTCAGGGCCATGGCTTTGCCCTGACACGGGGTGCTTGCCAACTGCTTGTTGACAGAAAAGATGTGGCAGTCCCATCTGCACAAGGGCTGGGGCTGGACACTTATCCCTCAGGGCATGGCTCTTGCAGGAGAACAGCTCCTAGGGGCCGGCGAGGTCTTTGCCATTGGACCCCTGCAGCTGTATGCCGTCACGGAGCAGCTGCAGCAGGGAAAACCAACGTGCGCCAGCGGGGATGCCAAGACTGACCTTGGGCACATCCTGGACTTCACCTGTCGCCTTAAATACCTTAAGGTAAAGCTGCAGCAGCTCAGTCATGGAAAGCCCCTCAGTTGGTGGGGACTGGCTGGCAGTTTGTGTGGAGACCATGGGAAACTCTTGGTGAAAGGAAGGCTGCCGGGTTATTCTTGACACTGTGCTTGTGGCTGTGGGCACCAGGGGGCAGTCCTGACCCAGTGTCCCATTACATTAAAGCTTGGCCTGAGCCTGCTTTGTTGAAGGCAGAGTGGTCAAAGTTGTCTTTGACTTGTCAGCTGCTGCAGAACTGCCCAATGGGTGTGCAGCACTGTTCCCAATTCAAGCTTTATCTTTGGACTCAGGTTTCTGGCACAGAAGGACCTTTTGGGACCAGCAACATTCAGGAGCAGCTCCTGCCGTTTGACCTATCAATATTCAAGTCCCTGCATCAGGTGGAGGTAAGGCCTGGGGCTGCTGGAGTGCAAGGAGGGCTGAGCCCTGCACAGCATCCTGTCACTCCCAACTCTGTGGCTACGGAGTGTTTGTGATGTTGGGTGTCCTGATTGAATCATAAGGTGCTGTGCTTTCATGTCTGGCAATGTGTGACAGGTTCTTCGTAAGTAACCAGGCCCTCTGAAGGCGGAGGAAGAGAGGCCTCTCCTGTCCCTGGCTGGTCTGCACATCTCTACACTAGCATGAGCATAGGGGCAGTTAGCCAAGGTGGAGCACCAGCACCTGGCTCCTTCTGGGCCTCCTTATAGGGGCAGGGGGCACATGTTTACTTCAAGTTAAAGTCCTGGGAAGTCATTCTGAGGGTCAGACAGAGCCAAATACAGGTCTGTATTTCCCAAGGCCGATTGGGAAAGAGCTTCGAGGTTGCCCTGTCCACTGGGGCGCCCACACAAGAAACGCTTTGCATTCGTCACTACTTGACGCCTTGGTTTGCGACGCCAATTTTACCATTTTTTAAAAGAAAGGAGAGTCAGTAATGAAAACGAAAACATGTTTCAAAGCATAATTTTTTGAGCGTGGCTTTTGTGTTCTCCCCTGTATCCCCATGTTTCCTTGATTGAGTCTTCCCAACAGCCCTGTGAAGAGGGTATTTTTATTCCAATTTTACAGTTGGGGAACCTGAGGCTTGAGCCAATAAGGAAATTTGGCCGGGGCCAAATTTGAATTCAGCTGAGTCTGTCTCCAGAGCCTCTGCTGTGCACTGTGCTATTCTGCCTGCAGCGGTCTAGGCTTGGCCGAGACCTGGAGGACTACTCCCTCAAGGAGTGCTTTGGCCACTGCTGCTGAGTGGGACTGGGAGGTGAAGGGGAAACCCGACCCAGCCCTGCCAAGCAGGCTGAGGCTCTGGATCTGGGTCTGTGGGTGTGCTTGGGCAGGTGGTTCAGGGAGTATGTGCTTGGGACTGTGCCCCGCCCCTCCTTACCATAGGACAGCTGAGTTCCGTGGAGTAGGGACTGGGCCAACAGGGGAATCCACCCCACTCACTGTGCTATGGAGGCCCCTTGTTCTCCCGAGCAGTTTCCATGACCCACACTTGATGTTCACCTGCCAAACCCCAGGCAGCTCTTACAGAGGAAATGGAATTTGTCATCCATTTTCAATCTGAGAGGCCAGGCACCTTTCTTACTAGATACCTGAGAGAATGTTTGGTCAGCACTGACATTGGGAAGAAGAGAGACTTCGGTCTTGAGCGGCCTCCCGTCTCTGAGGATTTGGGTTGCATCCTTGTGCTTCTTTTGTATGGGGGTAGGGAACACCTGTGTCTAGGGACTTTTGATGGAGCAAGGATGCTGTTTCTGAGATGTGGCCATTCCTTGTTCCAGATAAGTCACTGTGATGCTAAGCACATCAGAGGGCTGGTCTCCTCAAAGCCCACCTTAGCCACTCTGAGTGTCCGCTTCTCAGCAACCTCCATGAAGGTAAGCTTCACCTGTGTTCTGCCTGGGGCAGAGTCTGTAGGTCAAGGTCCTGGGTTGTGGTCTCCACCCACTGAGAATGGGTGTGGACACTGCTATGTTTGTCAGTATTCAGAGGGTGGACTTTCTGTGGAGTAGCCATACACTCACAGGGGGCCTCCCAGCTCTTGACACCCTCTGGAACACTTCAGTTCACATCTGCATAAAAGTCTGTGTTGTTAATGAGACATTTTAAGGAACTTGGCTTTTTTCACCAAAAAATAAAAAATGTCATTGGTCAAACAAAATGTCGTTTGTTTTTGTTTTGAGGTAGAGTCTCACTCTTTGGCCCAGACTGGAGTGCAGTGGTGTGATCTCGGCTCACTGCAACCTCGCCTCTCAGGTTCAAGCAATTCTCCTGCCTCAGCCTCCTGAGTAGCTGGAACTATAGGCACCCACCACCACACCTGGCTACTTTTTGTATTTTTAGTAGAGACAGGGTTTCACTACGTTGGCCAGGCTGGTCTCAAACTCCTGACTTCAGGTAATCTGCCTGCTTCAACCTCCCAAAGTGCTAGGATTACAGGCATGAGCCACTGTGCCCAGCTGTCATTGGTTTTTTAATGAACAAATTGCTAAGCTGTGGCAAGTGGCAGGACCTATTAATTAGATTGTTAACTAAGCTTAGATTGATCCTCTAAGCTTTAGCAATCCCTGGCTTTGCGCTCATTTGTATCTTTTTCTCCATGGAATTGATTAAAGGGTGAGGTTGTAGAAATACTAGGCTCTGTTTACATGTGAGCAGCAGAAACATTCAAATTGCGAATGTAGGTTTCTGTTTACCTTTTTATGGATTACATCTTGCTAATATTAAAATTCTTCTCTGCGTGTAGAAAAGGCATATAGCAGCTAATATTGTGACTTAAGGTGACTGATCAAGACTTAGGTTTGGGCCAGTTGTAATGGCTCTAGCATTCTGGGAGGCCAAGGCAGGAGGATTCCTTGAGCCCAGGAGTTCGAGACCAACCTGGGCAACATAGGGAAACCTTGTCTCTTTAAAAAAAAAAAAAAAAAAGACTTGGGTTTGATGAAAATTTTTCCTCTTGAGGCTTGCAGAGAGAGTGTTGGACCATCTGATCCCTCTCCAAGCATGTCTCACTTTCTTGCTAAAGGAACCCAGGGCGACCTGTTGTGAGATGAGAGGTCTTGTCAAATGAATAGGCCTGCCTTCCTCCATTTTGATGGTCTCTGGTTCCCTTGTCTTAGCATTGTCTGACTTCATCCCTATGAAATAATGGTTTTAAAGGCCTGGTGTCCACAGTGAGGACCACATCATCAGCTTGGAAAGCACAGTTGCCTGGACACTGAATTCTGACCTTCAGCCTCTGAGAAGCTAGAAAAGATGGCTGGCTAGTATCAGTGGCTTGACCTATAATCCCAGCACTTTGGGAGGTCAAGGCGGGAGGATCACTTGGGCCCAGAAGTTTGAGACTAGTCTGGGCTATGTAGGAAGCCCTCGTTTCTACAGAAAAAAAAAATTAATTTTCTGGGCAAGGTGGTGTGCATCTGTAGTTCCAGCTACTCAAGAGGCCGAGGCAGGAGAATTTGCTTGAGCCTGGGAGTTCAAGGTTGCAGTGAGCCATGATGGCGCCACTGCACTCCAGACTGGGCAACAGAGTGAACGTGTGTCTCAAATTCATTTTTGAATGATTTCACAATCGTTGAAGACATACAAACCAGAAGTCTGCTTTAATGCAAGTTTACTTCCATGTGCTAAATATGCTCCAACCCTTCCTTAAATTCTGCAACTACTGTGTTCCCAGTGAGTGTTGCGTGAGGGCCCGAGTGTGGTGCTCAACAGATGTTTTTATGCAGGAAGTCCTTGTTCCTGAAGCCTCAGAATTTGATGAGTGGGAGCCTGAAGGCACAGCCCTAGAAGGCCCTGTGACAGCCGTCATCCCCACTTGGCAGGCATTGACCACGCTTGACCTGAGCCATAACAGCATCTCCGAGATCGACGAGTCTGTGGTATGCTCTCAGCAGCAGGTGCCGGGGGTTTCTCTGGCCCCACCAAACTCTGAGCTTGAGTATTTGACTCAGCTTTTTCAGGAAGGATCACAGAAAACCTATATCTAGTGCTCTGTGCAGTGCCTGCAATTTTAAGTTAATTTCAAAATGGGGGCTGGGCTTGGTGGCTCACACCTGTAATCCCAGCACTTTGGGAGGCCAAGGTGGGAGGATCACCTGAGGTTAGGAGTTCGAGACGAGCCTGACCAACATGGTGAAACCCCATCTCTACTAAAAATACAGAACTAGCTGGGCGTGTTGGCACACGCTACTCAGGAGGCTGAGGCAGGAGAATCACTTGAACCCGGGAGGCAGAGGTTGCAGTGAGCTGAGATCGCGCCACTGCATTCTAACCTGGGCGACAGGGTGAGACTCTGTCTCAAAAGAAAAAACAAATGGAATCATTTAAAATTGGCGAGATAGTGCTTAGAACCAAATGAAAACATGAATTTCATGTAAATTTAATAAACTATAACCGCACTAAGTGATGACATTTACTCCAAAGAGTGGAGCAGAACAATCACTCCATAGATGACAGATGTGCCCATATAAGAATGACATCCAGAGGACATTTGGGCAGTAAGAGTGTCATTCCTGTGTTTGCACTGCTCAGGGAGTGTGGGCAGGGGTTAAAGAAGGATAGACTCCTTTCTCTGGGACCTTGACATGTGTCGTTTTCACAAGGCAAGTGTTCCATGAAAACAATGGGTAGTGCCCAGCACAGGGGGCCCCGTTTGTGCCTTTGGATGTGTTACTGGCTGGGCAGCGGGAGGTGTCCCACCACTGGTCCTGCAGGGACAGCCCATGGGAGTCCATGGTTGGGAGGAAGTGTCCTGGGGTGCCCCTCTACCATGTGGGGGGCCGTGTTTGGGGTCCAGCCTCCTACAGTAACATCGGATGTTCTTTTTTTTTTTTTTTTTTTTCCCACAAGAAACTGATCCCAAAGATTGAGTTCCTGGACCTGAGTCACAATGGATTGCTGGTTGTGGACAATCTGCAGGTAGTCCCTTTGGAGACCAGTGCTGCCTGCCCACACTCCCAGGGTCCCGTTCTGAGAGTTCAGGAGGCTGACGTGGCCTTGGGAATTTGGCCATACCCAGGGGTTGAAGGGCAGGGGCTGCTGCCTTCCCTTTAGGATCCCAGCAATGCACTGAGTGACTGTTGCTGTAGTAACAAAGAATTAGGAAACATGAGTAAATAAAAACCAGGCATGATGACACATCTCCGTCCTGAAGGTGGACAGCCATGTTTTCAACCGCCACCCCAACTATCTGTAGGGGTGCCACTGTGCTGTGGCATGTGCAGCAGAGAAGAGGGACTTGCCTTCCTAAAATAGCTGTCAGAGTGACTTGCAGAAGTGGGTAGTTTGGGTTGGAAGGCCCATCTTGCCATTGGTGTCAGGCCCCTATCTTTGGAGACTTGACCTGAGCCACTTTACACTGTTCTCCACACCGCTGCAGCACCTGTATAATCTTGTGCATCTGGACCTGTCCTACAACAAGCTCTCCTCCTTGGAAGGGCTTCACACCAAGCTGGGGAACATCAAGACCCTGAACCTGGCAGGCAACCTCCTGGAGAGTCTGAGTGGCCTGCACAAGCTCTACTCACTGGTCAACCTTGATCTCCGGGACAACAGGATCGAACAGGTGAGCCCAAGGATCTCACGGTTCTGGGATTTCTGTGCCTGGTGTGTATCATGTTAAAGAAGAATGTTAAGATTCCTTTCATTTAAAAGAGGCCATGAAACGTGTTGGCGTGTTGCTGAAGTGTTAAGAGAAGGGACCAAAGGGGATGGAACTCATACCTTGCAGATGGAGGAGGTCCGGAGCATAGGCAGCCTCCCGTGTCTGGAGCACGTGTCTCTGCTGAACAACCCTCTGAGCATCATCCCCGACTACCGGACCAAGGTGCTGGCTCAGTTCGGAGAGAGGGCCTCAGAGGTGAGCCCCAGTGCAGCCTGAGGAGCCAAGGAGACCCTTGGGATATAGTCAAGTCCGCATGGGCAGTAGGGATATATGTCCATTGTTCTACCCTCACCTGCTTCAGAAGGACGTCGTGTCCCTTGAGGGCTTTTCGGTTCTGGGAAGTCCACTATCTCCCCAGGAAAAGGCTCCCTTGCATCTCCTGCCCCCTCCTGTGTAGGATAACATTGTTTATTCTAGGAAAGGGTCAGAAATAAGATCCTCAAAATATTCCTATCTCCTGGACAACTTGTGGCCGTAGTGCCTGATTGTAAACCCAAAAGGATTTGCCTTTGCCAATATAGCCCAGCCTGGTGTCTGCTGCCCCTGGCTGTGTTTGTGCACCTGCCACGATGCCTACCAGACACTCCTTAACCGGGTTCACCCATCACCTGGGCCTCAAGCAGGCCCCTTGAATCTCTCATTGATCGTTGGACCTTCTGTTCTCCCGAAATCCCAGGCCAGAAAATACTTGGGAGTCTATTTGTGTCCACCTCCCTCTTTTTCAACCCAAGTGCCCCTTCCTCCACACAATCACAAGACCATGAGAAGTCATCTCCTCCCCTCCTGGGCTCCAGACCTTGGGAAGCTCCCAGTCCACAGAGTATCTGTTCCTGTCAATGCCCTTGGGACCTTCCGTCATTCAGCCACCCTACCCAACCCCCACTGCCTGCCAGCCACCACTCCCTCCTGCATTTGCAGATGGGAGCCCTGACTTCTCCCACTGCTGGTTCCCCTACCCATTGCTGTTTGTTAGTCTGGCTCCTGCCGCTAACTGGGGGCTTAGTTCAAGTTGTCCCCTTTCCCTGGTCCCAGCTGCCCAAGAGCTTGCTGCCTCCTGTTCTTGGTGAGGGACTCCAGAGACAGATGTGGGACCTTCCTGGGGTCCTCCAAGGCACTCCCAGGTCACTTCTGTGAGTGGTGAAGAGCCACCTCCAAGCAAGCTGAGCCTCTCTCAGCCTGTGGTGTCCTCACAGGGCCTCTCCCACAGCAGGTGCTCACGCCCCCTCCTCAGCAGGACCCCACCATCCTCCTGCCATGTTTGCCAGTCCCCGTGCTGATAGCCACTTTCTGGATACTCTAGGTCTGTCTGGATGACACAGTGACCACAGAGAAGGAACTGGACACTGTGGAAGTTCTGAAAGCAATTCAGAAAGCCAAGGAGGTCAAGTCCAAACTGAGCAACCCAGAGAAGAAGGTGGGTGTGTGTGGCAGGTGGGAGGGCAGTGGTGCAGAGCCAGCCAGGAGAGGAGCCAGTTCGGGGGGCCTGGGCTTTGGGACTGCTCAGGGCTGCCGAGTCCCAGCTGCACCTCCCTGGCTGCATGACCTTGGGCAAGTCGCGGCCTCTGTGTTCTCCTCTGTGGGTTGGGGACAGTAGTAGTTCCTGCTGTAAGGGTGGGGTGAGACCCTCTGCAGCATCCTGTTTGTGAGAACTGCTGTGCTCCCTCCTCACTCCCCTGGCCTTGGGGAGCTCTGTGCTTCCTCTTCTCTCCTGGGCTGACTCAAGCACTTGTCCTCAGGGTGGCGAGGACTCTCGGCTCTCAGCTGTCCCCTGCGTCAGACCCAGCAGCTCCCCTCCCACTGTGGCTCCCACATCTGCCTCCCTGCCCCAGCCCATCCTCTCCAACCAAGGTAATAGTGTATGTATCTTGCTCTTAATGGAGCCACACAGCCCTGCCTGGGCCCCTTGGCTGGGCTGGGGTTGGGGGAAAGGTGCCACCACCTGCTCACCTGCTTACAACAGGGTCAGACAGGGAGGGCGGTGCCTTCTGCAGGCTGGTCCTCTCTGGGGAACACATGGCAGGGGTACCCAGCCTGATGCCAGCTGTTAACTTGCTTGGTGAGGACTCCCGATTGCTCTGATGCCCACATCCAGCTCCTCTAGGAGACCGCAGGGTGTCTGATGGGCTCTGAGGCTGCCCTCTGAACAGGCTTGGGGCTGTTGGCTCCTGGTTACAGGAAGCCGGGCTTGTGACTTTCCTGAGTCTGGAGCCCGAATCCCTGCACGGAGAAAACCTTGCTTTTATCATTGCCTCATCTCTGTGGTGTGACCCAGCCCCAGAATACTGTTTGTGGGGCCAGGATGGGCCATCTGTGTCCCTGTGGACCGTGGAAGACAAGGCCCATTCGTCTGCCCACTGTCTTAGCGTTTTCAAAGGGCTTTCACCTCTGAACCCAGGCATCCTCGGAGATGAGTGAGTGAAGCAGGTCCCATGAGCGTGTCTGCTGGCCCGGCCCCCGCGGAAGAGGGGAGGGTGTGCCGTCCCGAGTGGAGCCGAGGCTCGGGACACACAGGAAAGGACGCCGCCTGCCCGGGCTCCTGGAGACGCAGAACTTGGTGTGAGGTCTTGGGAAAACAGTTCAACCCGATGTTTTAAGAGCCAGAAAAACATTCCCACCCCTTGACCTGGTAACCCCACTGGTGGGGATTTTCTCTTAGAGGGATAAAATACCGGGAAGGGGAGGTGAAATGCTCATCACTGCCAAAACACGGGCTGCAACTGCAACGTCGGTGGATGAGAGGGAGTGTCGGCTATGTGTGCCCTCCCAGCAGGGACAGGAAGACTGGGCAGGAAGAGGGGAGAAACACTCACGTTAAGGCAAAAGGCCTGACGCAGAGCAGCCCAGAGGTCACACCCGTGAGATGTGGAAGAGAATTCCTGAGCACAGAGTGATGGGGTTAGGTGCCAGGGTGATTGCCCATTTTGCTTCTGTCAAACTCTTTGACTGAGGATTTCTGGTTGCATTTTCTCACGTAAAAGTCAGGGAGGTTCTGTCACGGTGAGGAAGCTTCCCTGATGCCGCCTCCTTCAGGGGGGCCAAGCGAGCCTGTGGAGGCATCATATGACTGTAGGCTTCTGGGGACAGGGAGCTGCATCAGCTTCTCAAGGCCAGGGACATAGCCATTCTGCCAGCATCTGTTGATCAGTGAGTGAGTGAGTGAGCAGGTAGAGCAGGAGCCGATGAGGAGCAGGCTCTGGGTGGGCAGGGATGTACTGTCTCCCCAGGCTGCAGCTGCAGACAGCCCCCCACATTGTCGGTGAAGCCTCTGCACCAGCTCAGCCCCTTCCTCACTCCCCTTGTGCCCTGGGGACATTCTGCAGAGGGGCACTCTGCAGTCTGTCCCTCCCTGCCATCACTGGACTTCTGGATGTTGCCTCCAGATTTGCACCTCTTAAATAAAACTGCAGTAGATGTCTTTGTGTGCACCTCTCTTTCCTTTTGGCGAGAAACAGCAAAGGTCGGACTCTATCTAAGGACTCTCCTGATATTCCCTTTCTATCCACTGAGCGCCCTTTCTGACCACTTGTTGGTACAGGCCGTGGTCCAGGATGGGAGCAGATAGACTGTCCCTGTTCACATTTCCTTGTGTCCAGACAGGGCTTGTTGGGGGTAGTGGCAAAAAGTGTTGGTCTTTTTCTCACTGATTCGGAGGCCTCCTATGTGTTTGTTCAGCTGCGTGTTCTTGGGTCTTGCCTGGATGGGCAGGGTTTTTTAGTGTAGGGGAGCAGCTTTGCTGACATGCCTGTTGCTCCCAGCCTGGTTCCCCAGAAGGGAGCCTACTTGCTAATGAACTGGGTAGTCAGGGGCCTGCCTGAAGGGGTCGCTATCCAGACAACACCCAGCCTCCTGTGGTTGCAGGTGCTGTCGGAGCCATGGATGATTGTGACTGATAGGGGTGGTCACCTGAGGTGCCAGAGTTGATTGTCCAGCCAGGCCTGGGAGCTGAGAGAAGGCTGTGTGGAGAGGTAGTCAGGACCCAGGGCACTGTCAGCTGAGTTTGTGTCCCAGCTTCCTAGCTGTGGGACCTTCTCAACTGTGAAGTGGACTCACCCTACTTCATTCATTCTAAGAGGCATGCATTTCCACCTTGTGACTTCTCTGAAATTGAGGTGCGTCTTTCAGTCAGTGGCATCTCATAGTCGCTGTCAGCCAGCTGGTATACGAGATGGAGTCATGGAAAATCCTTGGACATCTTCCGCTAGGACCAAGATGGCGCCAACTGCCGCATCTTAGATTTGATGAAATGTGGTAAATAACGAGAGGCATGCATGAGCGAATGCTGGGGAGGCGCTTGGCACTGCTCAGAGCTCCATGGGGGTGGTCGAGGAAGGCTGCCCTTTCCCACATCCTTGGTGGGGGGGTTCAAGATGACCCAGACAGTGCCCCTGGGGAGCTTGGAGCCATGAGAGAGGATGAGCCATGTGCCAGAGGAGAACAAGACAGGATGGTATGGGGCTTCTATAGACTCTAGAGCAGAGGTCTGCAGTGGAGGTGGTGTCTGAGGTGAATCTCAAAGGATGATAGGAGTTGTACGTTCAGTGGGCAGAGGGTGGATTGCAGGAGAGCAGCAGCCTGGGCAGGTGCCCAGGGTGGCCCATCATGGCGCTTCATGCATGGCTGTCTGCTTGCCATTCTTCCTGCCTGCCTAGCCCCTGCTGCTTCACTTTGTGGGGGCATCTGAGCTTGGGCCCACCTGCCTGCCTCGCTCGTGGGCAGAGGACCCAGGCTGTGTGAGTTGTCTTGTCCTGGGGAGCAGCTGAGCTGGAAGGGGTCTTGACCTGTGGGGCTCAGAGGGCTTGGGGTCATTTCACTGGGCCATGGCAACGCCTGGCTGTGCAGGCAGCTGGGGCTCCTGTAGGCCTTGGTGAGACTGGTGGCCGATGCCGCGTTCAACCTGCTGGCTGCAGTCAGGAAAGTGTTCACAAAGGCTTTCCCTTCAAGTGATCTAGAGGTGATCTGGAGTGGAGTCACAGGTCTAGATAGGCTATGTTCATAAAACAGCTTCAGCAGAGTTTAGGAACACTGCATTTACAGGGCGCATGGGTCAGAGTGCTGCTGTCCTTGGGAGGTGGCCGCAGGGCAGGTCAGTGGGCACGTCCTGCAGTAAGTGGGACTGTGGACGCGGGCTCAGACTGCACTTAGCAGCCCTGCTGGATACCAAGACTTGCAAGAGCTGGCTCCCTGGTGAATCGTCCTGTGCCCTGTGTATCTGTGAGTCCTGCAGAGATTGCAGATCAGGGGACAGAGTCATGTCCAGTCATCAAATGCTCCAGGAGTGAACACATTGCGGGCTCTTGATGGTTGTACCTCCAAACTGTTCTCTGGATAGGTGGGCCAGCTCACATGCCTGTGCCAGCCTCTGCCCAGTGAGGTCAGGGCAGGCCACACAGTCAGTCTGAGTTTTGCCAAAGTTGAGAGCCAGTACTGGTCTCTTGTTTCAGCTTGCCTTTCTTTGTGTACTACTGAGAGTGAGCATTCTTTTCGTGTTCTATCTTCTGGCCGTTCTGTGAATGTCTGTTCACGTCCTTTGTAGTCTGAATGGGGTTCCAACATTCCCCCATTTTTGTAATCTGTAAGAACTTTTTACAGACTAGCGATCTAAATCTTTGTCAGATACTGCAAACACATTTTTCTGATTTCATCTGGTTTTAATTTATCCTTTTTTAAAAATGTCTATGGAAGATTTTTATGTAGTCACACATCAGTTTTTTCCATTGCATTTATTCTCAGAATACCTCTCCCTGCTCTGAGATTAGATAAGCAGTCATTTGTTTTTTCTTGAGTTGTTTTGAAATTTCAGTTTTAACATTTTCTTCTATAATCCATATGGCTGGGTTTTGGGGTCTGGCTATCCCCCGGCCATGCCGGTAGCCTGAGGGGCCCAGCCCCACTTGTTGAATGGCCACTCTCCCTGCCCCGCCCACCCTGCCTGCCTGCCCACCCACCCTGGTCTCTCCAGGAATCATGTTCGTTCAGGAGGAGGCCCTGGCCAGCAGTGTCTCGTCGACCGATAGTCTGACTCCTGAGGACCGGCCCATTGCCAGGGGATGTTCTGATTCCATGGAGTCCATCCCTGCGGGCCAGGTAATGCCCTCTTCCTGCTTCTGGGGACCATATGGCCATGGGTGGACTCTTCTGCCTGGAGTTGTGTGCAGTAGGAAGTAGCCTGGCTGGAGCTGAGCCAGATGCTTCCAGGGTTTGGCATCCTCTGCTTTGCCCCACTGTCTTTCTCTCTGACCTGTCTCTAGTTGAGTCTGTCTTCCTGACAAACCCAATGGTTAAGGGTTTATTTTTGGCCTCTCTCCTTCCTTTCCCAACCACCTTGGTTGTTGGGAACAGGCAGTTCTCTGTCACTGGGCCCAGGGCACAAGGAGGCAGGTGGAGAGGGTGGCCCTTGACCCTGTGAGCAGGCTCCCCTGGGGAAGGCATTTCAAAAGGCCCTTGTGCAGGGGCTTGTTTGGGTTTCTTCTCTGTTTCCTGGCACCCCTGGGGCCACTCGGCCCCTTCCCTCATGTCACCCTGGTAGTTTGGGAAACAGTGTAACTCCAGCACCTCCTCTGTGGTTGTTCCTGAGAGTTCCAGAGCCCCTTCCTGTGTCCTGAGAAAAGAGAGGAGGAAAGCAAGGGTACTTGCTGAGTGCTTGGGGAGTGTGCTTGGTGCCTGGGCCTCCCTCCAGCCCCATCTCTGCAGCAGTACAAGGTTATGGCCTTGTGACACTGGGACAGTTTGCAGAGTCCTTGTCTGTCCTCAGCACTTCACAGTATTCTCCCATCACCCTTCCCAGGGTCACACAGCAAGAGATTCCCAAGCCCTAGGTCTTCCACAGTGCACAGAAACCATTGGGAGGGACTTTTCAGGGCTGTGTCCACTACTGGCCAGTTAGGGTCTGACCGAATTTGTAGACTATCTGCCTGGACCCTTGGGTGGCATAAGGAGCAGTCAGATGCCAAATCCCTGGAGAGTAGCAAGAGGCTCTGGCCCTGGGTTGGGAGTGTGGGAAACCCAGCCCTGCTGTGTGCTGGTGGGATAACCAAGTGGGTCTCTGCCCTCCTGGGTCCCAGAGTGGGGCCCAGTGTAGAGCGTGGGATGAGGAGGAGCCTCCTCAGAGCAGTGATGGAGGGCAGAATGCCCAGCTCAAGGTCCGGCACCCAGTAAATGCTAGGGCTGGCTGCAGCAGGTGGGCACTGACTGCATTTCTTTCTCCATCAGGCAGCTTCCGATGATTTAAGGGATGTGCCAGGAGCTGTTGGTGGTGCCAGGTAAGGAAGAGGTTGGAAAGGGACCTGGACCTGGCTGCACAGCCTTCTGCACACACTCCACTGTGGGCCAGGGGTGGCCAGTCAGGTTCTTTCAAAAATCCACTCACAGAAGTTCTACAGAACTATTTCTTCCTCTAAAGAGACACAGATGAGATGGACTCTTCAATCTGTTTCCAAATTCTAATACCTAAATTCTGCCCAGCACATTACCCTACACCAGGGGTTGGCACATCAAGGCCTGTGTGTGGCTCACAGCCTGGGAGCTAAGAATGACAGTTACGTTCTTTTTTGTTTTGTTTTGAGACAGTCTTACTCTGTTGCCCAGGCTGGAGTGCTGTGGCACGTTCTTGGCTCACTGCAACCCTAGCCTCCCAGATTAATGCATTTCTCCTGTCTCAGCCTCAGCCTCCTGAGTAGCCCGGACCACAGGCACACACCACCACACCTAGCTAATCTTTTGTATTTTTAGTAGCAACAGAGTTTCACCATGTTGGCCAGGCTGGTCTCAAACTCCTGAACTCCAGTGATGTTCCCACTCGGCCTCCCAAAGTGCTGGAATTATAGGCATGAGCCACCTCACCCAGCCAGGATGATAATTTATTTTTTTTTTGAGATGGCATCTCGCACTGTCGCCCAGGCTGGAGTGCAATGGCACGTCTCAGCTCACTGCAACCTCCACCTCCCGGATTCAAGCAATTCTCCTGCCTCAGTCTCTCAAGTAGCTGGGATTACAGGCGCCCACCACCATACCTGGCTAATTTTTAGTAGAGACAGGGTTTCACCATGTTGGACAGTTACATTCTTAAAAGGCTTTTAAAAATTGTATGGACAGGGTAGCCCATAAATCCCAAAATGTGTACTCTGACCCTTTACAGAAGTTCACCAACTCCCATTCTACATGAGAGGGCTGCAGTGGCCAAGAAGAGCTGGAATTTAAGTATGAAGGTCCTAAGACCTGCCCCAGCCTGCTTCCCTGCCCCGGAGGCCACCAGGGGCAACAAATAGATTCATGCCCTGGAGTGTTCATTCCCTCCAGGGCTTATAGCAGCAGCTGAATGACTTACAAGTCCATGGGAGTGCTTCTATTGTGGGAACCCATGTGGTCTGGGTATAGCTGTGCTGGGCACCTATGGTCCAAGCCCCTGGAAGCAGAAACTGACCAAACTGGCAACCCAGGCTTCCAGCAGGCAGCACTGGCTCCCACCAGGGCCCTCATCCTGGGAGCTGACTCAGCTCTGTGGGAGGCTTGGGAGACCCATGGGTTGGTTTCTCAGGGTCAGGGTGCAGCAGCAGGCTCCAGATGTGGGAGGTGAGAGGGGCCCCTCCCAGCATGTCCCTGACATGGCCTCTCCTTGCACAGCCCAGAACATGCCGAGCCAGAGGTCCAGGTGGTGCCCGGATCTGGCCAGATCATCTTCCTGCCCTTCACCTGCATTGGCTACACAGCCACCAACCAAGACTTCATCCAGCGCCTGAGCATGCTGATTCGACAGGCCATCGAGCGGCAGCTGCCTGCCTGGATCGAGGCCGCCAACCAGCGGGAGGAGGGCCAGGGCGAGCAGGGCGAGGAGGAGGAGGAGGAGGAGGAAGAGGAGGATGTTGCTGAGAATCGATACTTTGAAATGGGGCCCCCGGACGTGGAGGAGGAGGAGGAAGGAGGCCAGGGGGAGGAAGAGGAGGAGGAGGAGGAGGATGAAGAGGCCGAGGAGGAGCGCCTGGCTCTGGAGTGGGCACTGGGCGCTGATGAGGACTTTCTGCTGGAGCATATCCGCATCCTCAAGGTGCTGTGGTGCTTCCTGATCCACGTGCAGGGCAGCATCCGCCAGTTCGCCGCCTGCCTTGTGCTCACCGACTTCGGCATCGCTGTCTTCGAGATCCCGCACCAGGAGTCTCGGGGCAGCAGCCAGCACATCCTCTCATCCCTGCGCTTTGTCTTCTGCTTCCCACATGGCGACCTCACAGAGTTTGGCTTCCTCATGCCAGAGCTGTGTCTGGTGCTGAAGGTACGGCACAGCGAGAACACACTCTTCATCATCTCGGATGCCGCCAACCTGCACGAGTTCCATGCGGACCTGCGCTCGTGCTTCGCGCCACAGCACATGGCCATGCTGTGTAGTCCCATCCTCTACGGCAGCCACACCAGCCTGCAGGAGTTCCTGCGTCAGCTGCTCACCTTCTACAAGGTGGCTGGCGGCTGCCAGGAGCGCAGCCAGGGCTGCTTCCCCGTCTACCTGGTCTACAGCGACAAGCGCATGGTCCAGACAGCTGCTGGGGACTACTCAGGCAACATTGAGTGGGCCAGCTGCACGCTCTGTTCCGCTGTGCGGCGCTCCTGCTGTGCACCCTCTGAGGCTGTCAAGTCCGCTGCCATCCCCTACTGGCTGCTGCTCACACCCCAGCATCTCAACGTCATCAAGGCCGACTTCAACCCTATGCCCAACCGGGGCACCCACAACTGTCGTAATCGAAACAGCTTCAAGCTCAGCCGCGTGCCGCTCTCCACCGTGCTGCTAGACCCCACACGCAGCTGCACCCAGCCTCGGGGTGCCTTTGCTGACGGCCACGTGCTGGAGCTGCTGGTGGGGTACCGCTTCGTCACTGCCATCTTCGTGCTGCCCCATGAGAAGTTCCACTTCCTGCGCATCTATAACCAGCTGCGGGCCTCACTGCAGGACCTGAAGACTGTGGTCATCGCCAAAACCCCTGCGATGGGGGCCAGTCCTCAGGGCCCCTTTGCGGATGCCCAGCCTGCCGAGCGCAGGGCCAGGTGAGACCCAGCACAGCTCTCAGGAGCCCGGGGGCCATGGGTCTGGCATGTGTGTGATATCAGCATCTGCAGCTCATGTGTGGGCCGGAGGTTGGCCCAGCTCTCTCGGGGCCCCTCCTGCCCCTTGCCCCCCAGGCTTCCTCTATAGCACCACCCCAGGTTTGGTGCCACACTGCTCCTTAACTCAGTGCTGTAGAAGCAGCCCAGGAGAGCAGTCCTCTCACAAAACGGGTTGCCCCAGGCTCCTGCCACTCATTCAGGGCCGGCCAAGGGGGCTTACCTGCCCAGTGAGAGAGCCACAGGCTGCAGCCACAGGCCAGGAGAGCTGTCGCCCTGGCTGCTGTGCTCCGCTGGGCCCAAGCATGGCCTCTGGGCACTGCCCCCACCAGGGTCACGGTCCCATGAATGGCTCTGTAGGCCAGGAAATACTTTAGGCTTCACCCACCTCAGCATCTTGCTGTGTTGTTCAGGCTGGTCTCGAACTTTGGGCTCCAACAATTCTCATGCCTCGGCCTCCCAAAGTGCTGGGATTACAAGCGTGAACCACTACGCCCGGCCATGCTGTTTTGTTCTCCCTTAGAGAAGCTGGTGATGAAGCCCCCAGGTGACCCATAGATGGTGTGTGATGCACACAGTCTCCTCACGCTGAAGTTGCACATGCGATGTGAATCTTCATTTGGGGTCTGCTGTTAACATGATGTTTCTTGGGGGTTACAGCAATAACCAGTGTCCCCAGGAGGCCCCAGCAGAGGCTCTGGCCCCAGCGCCAGTGGAAGTCCCAGCTTCAGCCCCTGTGGCAGCCTCAGCCTCAGGCCCAGTGAAGACTCTGGCCCCAGTAGAGGCCTCAACTTCAGCTTTGGTCCCAGAGGAGATCACAGTGGAGGCTCCAGCCCCACCTGCAGCCGAGGCCCCTGCGCAGTACCCAAGCGAGCACCTCATCCAGGCCACCTCGGAGGAGAATCAGATCCCCTCGCACTTGCCTGCCTGCCCGTCGCTCCGGCACATCGCCAGCCTGCAGGGCAGCGCCATCATCGAGCTCTTCCACAGCAGCATTGCTGAGGTAGCGTCCCGGGTGTGGGTGCACAGCCAGTCCTGAGGGTGAGGCCAGGCTTGGCTTCGGGTCAGCCTCAGGTCCCTGGACTTCTCAGATGCCAGGGAGTCCTCAGCTGAGCTGCTCACAGCTTTGAGGACCTGGGCAGTGAGGTCCTGAGTTGCCCTCCTTTGGCCATTTTTGCTCTGTCACCACCTCCTGTGCCACTTCCAGCCCCAGGTAGACCCCCGACAGCCATCTCCCACCCCTCACTTCCTCTCTGCCTCTGAGTGTACGGATGCATTGGTAAGCGGAGAGGAGCTTCACCTGTCTCCTTGTGGGAGCGGTGGGCATGTCCCTGGGATGTGCAGGTGGCTGGGGCGGTGGAGCTGACAGGAGCCCCCCCATCTCCAGGTTGAAAACGAGGAGCTGAGGCACCTCATGTGGTCCTCGGTGGTGTTCTACCAGACCCCGGGGCTGGAGGTGACCGCCTGCGTGCTGCTCTCCACCAAGGCTGTGTACTTCCTGCTTCATGATGGCCTCCGCCGCTACTTCTCGGAGCCACTGCAGGGTAGGCGCAGGGCCTGCTGGGGCTCAGGCAGCAGTCAGCAACTTGACTGCAGTGGGCTGGGAGTCCCTTGTCTGAGAAAGGGGAGCTGCCATGAGGGAGAGGTCCATGGCCAGATGCGAATGCAGAATGTATTGAGCCAGGGCCCAGTGACTGCTTGGGAACGGCCTGTGATGAGAAGGGGTTGGGCAGCCTCTGCCGCTGGGGCCACACAGGGAGCCTTAGCCAGTGACCTGGTGACTCCCGTGAGTTGGGAGAGGCTCAGACTCCAGCCCGCATTGCCCACGGGCCTTGCGTAGGTGGAAGTGGGAATGGCTCCTTGCCAGGCCTCACCAGGCCAGGCCAGCCAAGAGGACCTGTTCCTGGTGTATGTTCTACACACCTAGGACCTTTGTCCTTGCCTGCCCCCACGTCCCTCAGTCCCTGTCTCCATCACACAGATTTCTGGCATCAGAAAAACACTGACTACAACAACAGTCCCTTCCACATCTCCCAGTGCTTCGTGCTAAAGCTCAGTGACCTGCAGTCCGTCAACGTTGGGCTTTTCGACCAGCATTTCCGGCTGACGGGTGAGTGACCTTCTGTGCTTTGTCCTATTTCGGGTGAAGGCCAGCATCACCAGTGGGCTTCCACCTTCCTTACTTGGGCGCGTTATCATAGGCAGTTATCTCTGTCCTCAAGAGCCACTTACAGGGTGGGAGGAAGCCGCTTCAGGAACTGCTGAGAGCGCAGAACTCAGTCTCCAGGGCTCAGGCAGGAGGCAGCACGTGCAGCCAGTGCTGGCCCGGACAGAGGCAGAGTGGGCCCTGGGCTCGGGCAGGATGTTTCTGACTCATACTTCCTGAAGAGAGAAAGCTCAGCTCTTTGCCTAATGCCTCTGTGTCCCCTTCCAGAAAAATCCCTCAGCTCTTCCGGCCTGAGGAATGGCCTCCTCCCACACCCCATGATGCCTTCCTATGTGGGTCTTCCTGGCCCTGGCCTCTGGGCTGAGGCTTGCTGGGGACTTAAGTTGACTCTAAGGAGCAGGGACAGGGATAGGGGAGCGGTGGCCTGTGGCTCTGACCAGCCCCCACCACGCCCCGTGCAGGTTCCAACCCGGTACAGGTAGTCACGTGCTTGACGCGAGACAGCTACCTGACGCACTGCTTCCTCCAGCACCTCATGGTCGTGCTGTCCTCTCTGGAGCGCACACCCTCCCCAGAGCCTGTTGACAAGGACTTCTACTCCGAGTTTGGGAACAAGACCACAGGTACCCCTGTCCACCTCAGGCTGCAGACAGGCTGTCTGGACAGACATCACAGGCCCCGGGGCAGCTCTCTGTTCCCCAGAACCCTCTCTGCCTCTCCCTTTTCTTTTCTCACTTAGCTGGCCAGGGTTTTATGTGGGACTTTTAGATGGCAGAGTCTCCACCCTGGCAGCCCCTCAACCATCTGGCAGACACAGCTCCAGTGCCTGCTCTGGGCTACTGGCCTGTGGGCCCCCCACTTGGAGTATCCTCTCCTGCCTCTCTTGTGCGGGGGTCTCTCAGTTGGCTTGGGGCCCTTGGCACTCCCAGCCCCATCGTGGGCCAGTTCCAGGCTACAGCCCTGTTGACATCTCTCTGCAGGGAAGATGGAGAACTACGAGCTGATCCACTCAAGTCGTGTCAAGTTCACCTACCCCAGTGAGGAGGAGGTTGGGGACCTGACGTTCATTGTGGCCCAGAAGATGGGCGAGCCAGAGAAGGCCCCAGCCCTCAGCATCCTGCTGTACGTGCAGGGCTTCCAGGTGGGCACACCACCCCCTGGGTGCTGCAGGGGCCCCCTGCGCCCCAAGACACTCCTGCTCACCAGCTCCGAGATCTTCCTCCTGGATGAAGACTGTATCCACTACCCGCTGCCCGGGTTTGCCAAAGAGCCGCCGCAGAGAGACAGGTACCGGCTGGATGATGGCCGCCGCGTCCGGGACCTGGACCGAGTGCTCATGGGCTACCAGCCCTACCCACAGGCCCTCACCCTTGTCTTCGATGATGTGCAGGGCCATGACCTCATGGGCAATGTCACCCTGGACCACTTTGGGGAGGTGCCAGGTAGCCCAGCTAGAGCCGGCCAGGGCCATGAAGTCCAGTGGCAGGTGTTTGTCCCCAGTGCTGAGAGCCGAGAGAAACTCATCTCACTGTTGGCTCGCCAGTGGGAGGCCCTGTGTGGCCGTGAGCTGCCTGTTGAGCTCACTGGCTAGCCCAGGCCACAGCCAGCCCTCGCCGCCTGCTGTGTCCAGCCTGACGCCTACTAGGGCTGGGCAGCAGGCTTTTGTGTTCTCTTAAAATGTTTTCTCCTCCCTTTCGGTACCTTAATTTGACTGTCCTCACAGAGAATGTGAACATGCGTGTGTGTTGTGTTAATTCTTTCTCATGTTGGGAGTGAGAATGCCGGGCCCTTCCAGGGCTGTCCATGTGCCATCAGACTCCAGAGGGTGGTGCGGCCGTGCACACCAGTGTTGTGTCTGTTGTAGTGGGACCGTTGTGAACGCGTGGCGCTGTGGGTCTTTCTCTTCTGCACATCTTCTCCTGAAGTGTCAAGTCCAGTCCTTCGTTGCTGTTGCTGTTGTTGTGGGCATCTTGCTGCTAATCCTGAGACCGGTAGCAGAATGCACATTGGAAGCTCCCACCCCATATTGTTCTTCACAGTGGAGTCTCCCCTGGTCCAGACAAGTGGGAGGGCCCACGGGAACAGGGGCCGGGAGCTGCCAGCACCAAGCGCGATTCTTGCTGCCTGTATTCTCTATTCCAATAAAGCAGAGTTTGACACCATCTGCATCTTCTAAATCATGGGTCACTGGGGTCCCAGCAGGACTTCCATCCAGGGCATGGTTGATGAGGGAGAGAGGGTGCCCTGGAGACACAGAAGGGTGAAGGGCTGGGGGAAAGGAGGGAGCGGCCTCCAGGAGCCAGGTACTTCTTGGAACATGGGAGGCGTGACAGGGCCATGGCCTCTCTGGACAGGGCCATGCTGGACTTCGACTAAACCACGAGCCCAGGGCAAACAAGAAGTCTGTGAAACTCCTCAGGGAAGCCCTGACGAAGCAGCCACCGCCCCTCTGCCTGGGTGCAGGGCATGCACCCACTTCAAGCTGTCCTGCAGGTCTGTGTCAGTCACCCCTGCACCCAACCCCACCTGTCTCGCAGCACCTGTGAGGAACGGAGGAGGGGTAAGGGGGAACAGAGCCCAGAGTCTGGACGGCTGGTGGGGGAGCCGGGGCATCCCACCAAGGTGGCCCTTGAATGGCAGTAGGGGAGGCCTGTGGGGAGGTGGACTCAGGTGGTGGACAGTGGAGGGAGGGCGCATGCCCATCTGTATCTGTCTTCACATCCCTGAAGCACGAGGCTCATGGGCCCCTCCCTGAGGGTTGCTTCAGGGAACCTGCTGAGGTAGGAACTGGGAGTCAGCCCCATGCCCCACTCTTCCCCAACCCCATTCCTGCTGCCAGAGCGAGGCCCGTGAGCCTCACATAACTCATCCTGACCCAGCCAGGAGTCTCAGTTCCCAGGACCTTGGGGCCACAAGGCCAAGCAGGGCTATGGAGAGGTGGGTGCAGCGGCCAGCCTGGCTCCCAGGCCTGCTGCTCCCCAGTTTCCCTCGGTGCCAGAAGAGTAGGGGTCCTGCCTGGAGGACCCTTCACCCTCAGGAAGGCTGTGGGTATGGGGAATGGGAGGAGGGTCTCCACTTGCAACCCCCATCCCAGCCAGATCTCAGAGGCCTGCCCAAAGGCCCCTGCAACCTGATGGGAGTGGAGGCATCTGGGGAGGAGAAAGTCCCCCAATCTGGCCTTTCCCAAAGCATTTACAGATGGCCACTGGGCTCTGGCCCACTCCTGCCTCCCCAACTATTTCACCATCTGCAGGTGGGGGTAGTGATAACTGCAGGCAAGACCCACCACACACAGCCCTGGCACACAAGAGTCCCTCAGCCTGGGTCCACTGCACCTCCTGGGAGCTGGCTATGCAGGCAGTGGTGGCTTTGCAGGCAGGATCCCTGGAATGGATTTAAAACACTGAGTACCTCAGACAAGCTCCCCAACCCCTCTGAGCCTTGGTTTCTCCACCAGTAACAGAGGGATAGTAAAAGGAGCCACCTCCATTCAGTTATTCTGCACATCTTAATTGAGCATCCACTGTATGTACCAGCCAGATAGCATCCCTGCTTTCCCTTAGCTGATGTTTCAGGGGGAGACAAAGGACACTAAACCCAATCTCAGCTGGTGGCTGGTACCACCAGGAGGTGAGCCAGGTTCAGGGCCACCTGCAGGCTGAGACCAGGGAGGCACTCTGAGGTGGTGGCCCTAGACTTGAGACTGGACCTGTGAGGAGCCAGTGTGTGACAATCTGGGGTAACGGCACATGCCAGGGGAGCTCACTTTGAAGGAGCAGAGAGGCCTGTGTGGCTGGAGCAGACCTGGTTGGGGAGAGTCACGAGAGACCAGCTGGCTGGAGAGGGGCTTGGAGGTGCTGCCGGAAGCTGGCTGAGCATGGGCTGAGTTGTGGGCAGATAGGGAAGGAGGGAAGGTGGATGTGGGTTGGTGGGCAGGACCAGCTGCTCAGGAGTGGTGGAGGCTGGAGAGGGGATGCGGGTCTGGTGGGTTAGCAGGGTGCCGGCAGTGAGTCAGAGCCCCATGAGCGCCCTGGAGTTGGAAAGGTGGAGGCAGGAACAGACAGACCCATCCAGGGACTACCCTGCCTTCTGCCAACCAGAAACCCCAGAGTCTCTGGATGAAACACACTGGGCTCCCAGGCGTGGGGGCCGTGGGGGTGGTCATTCACATGTGCCTTTGGATTTGCTTCAGAACCTCTGATAAGAGCCCAGGTCCTGGGGGCTTATGGTGGCCTAGGCTTCCAGGTCATGATGCTAGGAGGGTCCTGGGCCGGGAAGCCCTGAGCAGGGCCCAGGCCATCCATGACGGGGGTCAGTGGCCAGCACCTTCCCTTCCGCCTGCAGGCTGCTGATACGCAGGAGGAAATCCTGGCGGGTTCCTGTGGGGGTGAGCTGGCGGGGCCTCCCGGCTGCTTTTAAGGCCGCTGCCCGCCCCGTCCCGCCTGCCTGCACCGTGCCTGCCTCCCGGAGCTCGTTCCCTACGCCACTGCTGCCTGACTCTGTCCCAGACAGCGTGCCCGCCGGCCATGGCAGGACCCCTGGGCCTCCTCCCGCTCTGCCTCCTGGCCTTCTACCTGGCAGGCTTCAGCTTCATCAGGGGACAGGTGAGTGTGAGCCAGTCGCAGGGGCACACAGCATCTGGGCCCTGCTGGCCGGTGGTGGGAACAGGGAGGAGCTGGCTGTGGAGGGGCATGGGCCTGGGGAGACACCACAGCTGGTGCCTGTCTGACCTCTGAGCAGGCCCGAGGGGCGGCTGTTGTGCCCACCTCCCCAGGCTGAGGTCTGCATCTGGCCACCCGGGGTGCAGGGCTGTGTCAGCCACCTTCCTCTGACTATCCCGGGCCAGGGCTCCCCAGCCTGCCCCTGAAGGGTACAGAGGCAGGCCCTTCCTGTCTCTACTGCCCTTCCAGCCCAGATGGAGGCCCAGGTCTTGTGTGGCCCTCACCTGGGGTTTGGAGATGTGATCACTTCCAACCCCTGAGGACAACAAACAGATTGATGTGGGGCATGTGTGTGCACGTGTGAGCCCCTGAGTCCAGCCCCAAGAGTGCTGGGAGGCAGAACGAGTCACTCACCCCCAGTACCCAGGTTATGAGCAGCTGGCAAGGACACGTTCCAGCCCCTTGGAGCTGCCATGGAGCCGCCGCAGCCTGGCAGGTCCCCTTGAATCCTCACAGCCTCAGGGCCACTCCTCCTGTCCTCCTCATGAGGAAGCCAAAGCCCTAGGATGACAGAGCCAGGCCATTCCCACCCTGAAGTCATGCTCCAAACTCCTGCCTGTGATTCCGATCCGTGCGCGCTGGCCAGGCAGGGTGCGGGGATGCAGCCACAGCCAGCCCCTGGGTCAGGTCCCTGTGACAGGCTTCTGGCTGCAGGTCTGCCCAGGCCTCATGTAGGGGCAGTGTTCCTCCTGGAGCTTCTGGAAGAGTCTCCCACCCTGATGATGGAGGTAGTCTCTCTCCTGTGAGGTCAAGTGTGTCTGCCTCTTGGAGCAGCTACCACCATCCCCATGGCACAGATGAGCAGACAAAGGCCCAGAGAGGGAAAGACCTGCCCAGGATCCCACAGGCAGTCCAGCCAGGGGCCCAGGCCTCCTGCCACCATCAGGCGCTTTCTCTTGGACGCCTGTGGTCCCTCAGAGAGGCAGCAGGGAGAGGGGCCTCACCAGCTTCAGGGCCAGGCCAGGGCTGGGGACAGGAAGATATGAGGCAGAGAAGGCGACAGTGATGAGGGAAGAGCCGAGGGTTCCAGGGCTGTGCTGAGAGCCCTGCAGGTGAGCTCCTACCCTCCCCTGAACTCAGTTTCCCCACATACCATGCAAGGAAATTTCAAAGGCCTCTGCCACCTCCTCATGCTCTGGGCAGTGAGGACAGAGGTCAGTGAGGGGCCTCAGATTAGAGGTTTTTCCTTGTCAGAGACCTGTGACTCTGGCCACTTCTTGTGGATGGGGCTGCAGCAATGCTGGCCCATCTAACACAGCCAGGTGGCCTCTGTTCCAGCACCCTGAGTAGCTAAGAGCCACTGTAAATGCAGTTGGCCCTCTGTATCTGTGCACTCTGTGCATGGGTTCAACCAGCCCTGGATTGAAAATATTCAGGGAAGGCCGGGTGCAGTGGCTCACGCCTGTAATCCCAGCACTTTGGGAGGCTGACAGGCAGATCATGAGGTCAGGAGTTCAAGACTAGGCTGACCAACATGGAGAAACTCTGTCTCTACTAAAAATACAAAAAATTAGCTGGGCATGGTGGTGCACGCCTGTAGTCCCAGCTACTCAGGAGACTTGAGGCAGGAGAATCAATTGAACCTGGGAGGCGAAGGTTACATTGAACCGAGATCATGCCATTGCACTCCAGCCTGGGCAACAAGAGCAAAACTCTGTCTCAAAAAAAAAAAAAAAGAAAGAA
>PVKP010011366.1:0-61545 GCA_004027715.1 Plecturocebus donacophilus
CGCCGCGCTGGGTGCCGGCAAAACAGCCGCGCCGCCCAAAAGAGTCGCGCCGGCGACCCGCGTGGCTTCTCCGCCGGGACTCTCCCGGTCTGTGGGCAACAAAAACTCGTCGGAAAGTGCGGCGTCCACTCGTTCTCTGCGCTTTCACTGGGAGCTACATTCCTGAGCTGTTGTTAGTCGGCCATCTTGGATCTCTCCCCAAAGAAAGACATTTAATTACTTTTATAGTTGAAAAAAGGTCAACTGGACATGGAAAAACATATTTGTAGAAGTAACAAACAAGTTTGGTAGCAGATCCACTGCTACTGAACCTCAAGTGTAACCCCAGGATGGACTGGGAAGTATACTTGGTAAGGAGTTTTAGGTCCTGACCTGGTTTCTGCTGGCCAGTGTAAGTAGTTGCTAATGCCCCTACTGGCCCAGCAGGTGATTCAGGTGACTGTCTCCCCTGGAGTCACAGACAGAAAGGCTGGAGGCTAGGTAAGCAAAACCTCATCCTGGAGGCTAAAACACACAGCAAACATTAGCACAGCCAAACTCTGTGTATATGGACATCACCACTAATCTAGTTAGACAACAAGAAAGAATATGCATTACGCTTTAAAAATTCGGATTTAAAAAGCAAGCCAAAATTCACACAGTGCAGGGTTCCCACTCAAAGAAATTACAGATTAAAATTATACCCTCATCTAGCTTTGTGGAAATATTCTCACCTAGAAACCAGAGAAGCAGAAACCCAAGGAGCTGTGAGGCGACAACATCCTGCTGCCTTGATTTGTCAGTTTTCCTCATGCCACATCCCAGAGAAAGGGTTTCTTATAAGATACACGACCACTTCACATGTAAGAGGAACGATATATGCAATTAGGGGATGTCCTACCGGTTTAAATACACAGACCACATTGTTGTCAGAAGAGCGCCCTCCCTTCCGTTAGTGTGAGCGGCGCCCTCTGCTGGCGCCTGCAGATGAGCGCTGCTGAGACTTGGGCAGAGCTTGAGCAAATCCAGGGGCCCAGCTGCAGGGCCCAGCGGCAGAGTGAACCCAGCGTCCACTGAGGTCTCTGTGAGGCTCTGCAGTCAGTCAACTGAGATGAACAGCAGCTCACATCCTCACTCTCGGCCTAGGGCTATGTTAACTGTCCTGCTCTCTGTCACAACGAGAGCTGAAGAAACTTTGATCCTGTGAACACTTCACGTAGCATCACCCCATATAGTACTGCATTGATGTCATCCTGTTAATTAGATGTGATGAGTTGGACATTGTAAGGACTCTGGATTTCTTAGGAAAACACACGTGCTCTAGAGGGTGAGAGGCTATCCCAAAAATTTCAAGAGCCTTTCGCATTGGGGAAGATGTAGAGTTTAGAAAAGGTGTGTGAGTCATCCTCTTCAAGGCAAGGACAAATAATTACACCTTGCACCTTTGACCACTGAGAGCGCAGCACAGTGTTGGCAAGGCCTCCCTAGCATGTTGACACCACAAATGCCATGTCAGGGTCAACTACATCATCTCATTTACTAAGCTAATTGGAAGGTTGTCTCTTTGGAGTGGGCTCAGAGAAGGGGAAGGTTTTGAAGCAGGTTTTGGGATTTGATACAAGTGGTTTTGTCACTTGAGCCATATGATCCAGCACATTGCTTGGTGCTAGATTCATCTGCACTAGATAGGGGCACTTTGTGCAAGCTTCGAAAGAAAAAAGAAGGAGTCACAGCAAAAGTCTCTAGGGTTCTAGAGAAAGACCGTGAAATGCCCAGAAAACAAACAAAAACACAAAAAAGTTCACTATTCAAAATGAAGCTCCCGTAATGTCACAGGGTCCTGGTAGATATGCCTATGAGGAATTTGGTTGTGTGACTAAGTTGCCCCTCATACACTGGGAATGTCACTCTCGCCAATTTTTAAGGTCAGGTAAGTCTCAGCACCACTCAATAGTAGAATGGAGATGTTACTGTAGAGACTGAATTCAAGCAGATTCAGAGAGAATTCTTTATTTCCATGGACAGGTGCTCCAGTTCCCTGTATCACTTTCTTCTCCCACACTAACACCTCTGCATCAGCTCACTCCTGTGCCCTCTTGAGTCTTCCCAATCACCTAATGCCATACAGGAGAGTACAAAAAGTAAAAACAGAGAGATAGATAGAGAAAGAGAGAGAGAGAGAGAGAGAGAGAGAGACAAGGAAAAATATAAGAACAGCCTAGGCTTCTGCTTGAATAGATTAGCACCATATAATTGTGCAAGTAATGTGGCAGTGCTCACACTATAGCCACAATAATAGGTGGCTGTGACATATTCCCTTGAGTTAGCATGTACTTGAGCAGAGCACATGTTCATCAAATTACGTGAATAAAGAAATGCTCTGAATCAAGTATACACATGGATTCCTGGAAATATGGGTGGCCAAGGTCCTGGAAAAGAAGCTTGGACAATCAGAGACAAGACTCTAGAGAAGAGGCATGGGGATGCCCTCATGTGAGGAAAAATTACGGTTTGAGAATTTATTATGTCAATACAGCAGAGAATATTGCCACAGGTAAGACACCAAGCAATCATCCATACTGGAAGACTCATCTATTACTATGCAGATGAACTGTATCCAGCCTTTTCTTTTGACTTCCTCAGTTTTTGTGTAATATATTCCTAAGCAAAGTAGCCATAGCGACCTGGGTGGGGCTATGCACTTGCACAATGAGCACTACCATCTCCATCTATATTAATCCAACTATTCCACTTCTGAGTATCTGACTTCTCAGCAGCAGAGACAAGTGTCATCAACAAGTGAGTGATAATTTGGGATATCAGATCACTGCCCCCTGGAGGTGACTGTGATGCATCTTCACTGGGATTCTTCTACATTCTAGAGACATGTTTGTTTTTCCTGCCCACAGATAATTAGCTACCCTATTGCTCAGAGAGCATACATTTTACTGATACGGGAATCTTTCAGAATCAGAGGCCTACATTATGGAGGAAAAGTGAAATTATAGACACCTGATTATGGCATCCATTGGTCCTACCAAATACATTATCCAAAGAAGTCCACTTGGATGTGTCATTCTTAAAACTTTAGATGCTCTTTTTCAAGCAATAATAAATCTTTAAACAGATTACCATGGTAGCATGAACGAATGGTCCAGGAAGCAAAGGAACAGAAGTAGGAGCAACTTCTCTAATCATCATTCACAGATACCCAGTTGGGGACTACCTGTTTCCAGTCATGCAGTTCTAGACCCTGCTCACCCAGGAGTGGTTGCTTCTAGGTGAGAATACTATAGGAGATCCTAAAGCTGAACCTAAAGCTATGGTAATGCAGGGTTCCCCATGCAAGTACAGAAAAAGGCAATCAAATAATCACCTATTTTAACAAAGTTAAATAGTAAAGCTAACACGTGGTGATAGTTTTCTGCTACTTATTTGGTGAGAGAAGAAGAATGTCTGGGAGTATATCTTGACTGAGGGACAGTGAAGAACACATGTCATAATCAGAGGGTGACTGTCCACACAATAATATAAAGTAAAATTGGTAATAATTAAACGGAGGCAAAAAAGGGAAACATCTTTAAGTAAATCCAGTACTAATGGGTGGCCGAGCTACAGCTCCAGCTCTACCAGGAGTGCTTATAAAGCAGAGACTCCAGGGCTCAACAAATGTATGCTACTTTTTTTTTTCAGTTTTGTGTCCTGTGATATACTTCCCTCAGCTGCATCTTTCATGTGTGCTCATTTTTGGTTTCACATCTGGAAAATACAAATCACCATCTTCAAGGTAACCATTACCACATTAAAATTATTGCTGCCTGCTCTTAGCCTAGTTCAGCTGATTAAAAATATTTGACTGAAATCCAGGCAGCTACAGGTATACAATTACTCTAGGATATTTGTAGGTAGAGGTAAAAGAGCAAATAGTTTATCTGATTAAATCTCTGCCTCTTTGCAGTCCAGCAGTCACGGCAGTGATATAAACAGTGAGCCTTTTAGGCTTGCAAAATTTCAAGCTGGCATCATAATACAATATCCAAAATGTCCAGATATCAATCAAAAAGCACCTTCATACCCCAAACTAGGAAAATATCAACTTGAATGAGAAAAGTCAATCAATAAATAGTAAGCTCTACATAATAGATATCTAAAAATTATCCTGAAAGGATTTTAAAGCAGCCATTATAAAAATACATCATGAAACAACTGCAAACATGCTTGAAAAAAATGAAATAATAGAAAGCAACAGGAACAAAATACAAAATATGACCAAGGAAAATGGAAATTTTAGAAATAAAAATAAGAAAACAAAAGCAGAAATGATTAGTCAGAAAAAAAACCCCAGAGCATAGACTTAAAATATTAATAATAACATTAAATACATAAATTATGAAATTTGAAAAGAGAGGTTGGTGAATCTACAAGAAAAGTTTCAATTATTTGTTGTCTATAAGACACTCACATCAAATATAATAGTACAAGTAAGTTTAATATGAAATAAAGAAAAAATATATGCCTTATTAACATTAATAAAAAGAAATCAGAAGTCATTAACATCAATATCAGATCATGTAAACTACAGATCCAAAGAAAATTACCAAGGACAGAAAGGAATATTACATGAAGAAAAAAGAGTTCTACAGTAAAACAAAGCAACTCTAAATTTGTATGCATCAAGCATCAGAGCAACAATATGCATGTGGCAAAAATAAACAAACAAACAAAAATTACACTTGGAGACTTCAGTCCTCCTCCTCAACGACTGATAGGACAACTAGACAAAAATTGGCAAGGATAAAGAAGCACTCAACGACATCATCAACCCGCAGGATCAAACTGACAATTACAGAACACTCCAAACAACAATAGGGGAATTCGAATTTTTTCAAGTGCCCACAGAACTTGTATCAAGATAGGCTGTATCTTGCACACAAAACACTTCAACACGTTTAAAATAATTAAAATATCATGCTTGTGTTCTTCAACCTCAGAGGAATTGAACTAGATATCAATATTGAAAATATAATTGGAGGATTTCCAAACACTTGGAAGATAAACAATATAGTTTTTTCCAAACGACTTTTTGTTTGCTTGATGTTCACTATTACTTGTCTGTTTTTAATTTTATTGATTTCCTCTCTAATGTTTATTATTTTCTTCAGATTTTTAATCATTTGCTTCAAATCCCCCGTTTCTGTAGTTTCATAAGGTGAAAGTTAAGATTATTGATATTATGCTTTTAGTTATACACATCACACCTTTGTTTATACATATATATGTGCAAATGCATATATATGTGCATGTCTGTATTAGTCCATTTTGAATTATTATAAAGGAATACCTGAAATTAGGCAATTTATAAAGAAAAGAGGTTTATTTGGCTTATGGTTGTGCAAGCTGTACTAACAAGGCACCAGCATCTGTTCAACTTCTGGTGAGGCCTCTAGAAGCTTTTAATCATTGTGGAAAAGGAAGGGGAGCAGGAGCATCACATGGTGACAGAGAGAGCAAGAGAGCGAGGAATAGGTGCCAGGCTCTTTTAAACAACCAGCTCTAGAGTGACCTAATACAGTGGGAACTCCCTCTTACCCTGGGAAGTGCACCAAGCCATTCATGAGAGATCCACCCCCATAACACAAACATCACCATCAGGACGTACCTCTAACAGAAGGAACAACATTTCAGCCTCAGTTTTGGAGGGGACAAACATCCAAATTATAACAATATACACATGCATATATGCATTTGTAATATCATAACTTTCCCTCTAAGCACCATTGAACACCTACATGTTCTTTTTTTCCTCAAAGCCCAAACTCTACTCACCTGCAAACACATCCACTTAATCTGCATGTTTATTGTGCTCTCTATCTAGAAGTGAGCAACGTTCACAAACTCCTCTTATGTCACCCCTCATTTAGTAGGCCCCAAATCCATTTTGCATCAGTAAATCACAATAGAATAGAATACGGTAAAAACCTCCAGATCACTCCTAATCCCTCTATTTCCTTCTCTTCTCACATCTGGGAGGCTCTTTCAGATTGTTGCAGAGTTAATTTTCTTGCATCCCTATGACTTAGGACTTCAACTTACTGGATGGATCCTGGCTGAAGGCTGCTCAGGTCCTAGAGGCTGCGGGCACTTCTCTGCCACGTGATCTTCCCATAAGTAATGCACACATGCCTGTTCGCTTGCTCAAGGCCAGCAGAGTGTCTCTCTCCAGTCTGCTAAGACAGAGGCTTATATAATACAATACAATCATTGGAAAGACATCTTATCACTCCTGCCATTCTATGTGTGTTAGAAGCGAGTCATAGATTCTGCCTGCTCTCTGTGGGAGTAGATTACACAAGGCTGTGACTTATCAGGGAGAAGGTCATGCTAAGGTATTCTAGCATCTTCAGCTTCCTCAAGTATCAGAGTGTTGATACTGGGTGAGAAATCTGTCCCACATCCACTGACAGTGAGTAGAGCTGGAACTCCAGGGCATACCTGGGAACCATATGTTATAAGAGATATTTTAGGCTGACCCAGCTTCTGCTGGTGGAGTATAACATTAACAAAATATCTTAATTTGTCCTATCATGTTTATCCTAACATATCTTTGAGGTTCCTTAATTGCAGGTATCATATGCCAATTCTCTCCAAATATATTCAAAATTTATATGTAATAATTGAAAAGCAGATTATGAAATAGTCTGCAAAACAAGACTCAGAGCAATAATGTCAATACTCAGCTGCTTCAGACTAATGCTAGACTAGGTGAGACCATTTGCGTGAGTGATAGAACAGTACTGGATGCTGGACACTGCTGTAACCACCGTCGGCCTGCTGCCTCTAGAAATGTGCACAGGGCCAAGGCAACCACGGATCTCAAAATATAAATATCATATAGCATTTTTTGCTTATTAATTCAAATGCTTATTACTTCTATCATACATAATACTATAATTTATATTCTCTGCTCTGTATAAAAATATTATTGGAGCACTCTTTAAATGTGGCATATTTAGAGTATACAGTTCTAGGCATTTATTACTGGAATATGAAACTCACATCTGGTATCAAACATTGTTAACTCTGACATAGTCACCATAATTTTTTCAGATTTTATGCCTTCATTTTCAACATAGATGTGATCAGTCATGTGCATTTTATTGATTGTTCTCAACATGAATTTCTTCTATTAATAATATAATAACAAAGTTGGCATTCTCCCATTTTAACTTAATTTAAAATGTAAAAGTAGAAGGAATGAGGCAGTGGTTCTTGGAAGAGAGATAAAAGCAATTCAACAAAAACAGAAAGGAAAGAGTAATATATTTTTTAAATCATGTTTATAATGACATCATAGTGCTATAGACAAAATGAACCAAATTATCTAAACTTTCATGGGAGAAATGCACCATTTTAGGTGAACTGATGTTTTTCTCTCATTGAGTTATTTTATGAAACTTGTCAAGTGTGAGTGTGGGTGGAGATTCCGCTTGGACCAAGCAGAGGGACTCTGAGGAAGGAGAATCCATGAAAGTCTGGCAGTTCTTGGAGCTGCCTGAACAGAGTAGTTAAGAACTGACCCTTTAACACCAGAATGGATTTCGTTTTGAGACGTTTGCTGAGGTCTGGATTAGGAAGAGTGGCTGGAGGCTGGATCAGAAAGGTAGAGTGAAAGCTCCCACATTCTCCTGAGTTTCTCGTGTAATGCTGCACTGATGTCCTTCATGCAGGTCTAAAATATGGACCCTGGGTTCCTGTCACCGATTCTCCCGCTGATCTTCCCAGCCATAGCTCAGCCCTGGTTAGCGTCTTAACTATTTTGATATAAGGTATCTCCTGAATGGCCATTCTCTCTCATATCATCCCCAAATATAGGATATAGGTGGAATCAACTTTTGGAAGCTCGCCTATGTCTTGCTGGGTTGACGAGGAAGGTGTGACATGACCTAAGGTAATTTTGCAGTGACCCTTGAGTCACTAAAGTCCTAGAGCCCCACAGGAGGCACACTTCCCTGTGAGCTTGCAGTGGCATCAGGGCACAGCCTTGAAGGCCAAGCAGGGGTCTATCCAACACTGTGATTCTTTCCAAGAAATATGAGTTTCCATCTGGGTGTGTAGCCCAACTCCAACCCCACCAGCATAGGGACCCCAGCAAACATGAGCAACAGAGCTGGGTTTGCACCAACAGTTGACTGCTGCCACATGCCCGTCATGCTCGCCTTCACTGCTGCTGCCCAAAATCTTAATATTCTTATTTTGTATTAGGCAAAAAATTGTCATGCATTATCTAATATTTTTCAAAATTCTGTTGAATATGCCATTAAAAAAAGTATGCTAAGTCTTCCAGACTTGAATCTTTATTTTTAAAACCCTTGATTTGCAATTCAGAAACCTCATCTTTTATTTTAACCTGCTGTGCCTGAAACTGATCAAACACATTGGACACATGACTTTTATTTTTAAATGGGTTTGACAAAGTCAACCTAGTAGCCCAAAACCAGGAATGTGCATAGTCTTACATAGGTAATTCCTGAAATGATGGTATAAAATGCTCTGCCTGCCCCTTTGCTGGAGAGAGACATATACTAAGAAACAGTAGAAGTGTGAAGGTAGGGAGAAGAAGAGAAACAGTCTGTATGTGACTAAACAAACCCAGCTTCATCTATAACTACTAACTATTCAACAAAAATAAAATCAAAAAAAAATATTAGTTTTAGGTTGACATGAACCAGCATTACTTAGAAACTCGTTACACTGAATGGTTTGAATTGAAAAACAGATGTAGAAAAAGGCTAGGAGGATTGAGATGAACTTTCATTCAGCTTTCTCCATTGTCATGTCTGGTTGCTCAGTGGGCACTTAGACCCCGCCGTTCTCCTGTAGGTTCTGCCTGAGGTGTAGCCCCTGCACGCATGGGAGCAGTTTCCTGCAAGTCATCCCCCTGAGTTCTCCATTGTCTTGCTCTCTACGGTGCCTGCTCCCACGGCAAACAATACATGTGGGCAGCTGGGCCACCCAGCAGGGAGGTTTGTGCTCAGGGCTGTACCACTGTGGGATAACTTTGTACGTTGCATGCAGTAACAAACTCCAACACCCTCAGGCTCCACTCTGCTGATTTTTACTGTGAAATCTGTGCCTGACCCACTGCCAGTGAACCTGTCTGGGACCCTAGTGGAAACTTTGCAGATCAGAGGCTCTGGAGACTGGCCTGGCTTCTGCAGGTACCAAGACAAACAGGTGTTTCCATCACTATGCAGGAGGCTCTGACTAGACCTGCAGGAGATGGAGGCCGGGTCTCCAGGGGTGACGGGCAGGGAGAGTGGAGTCTGGGTCATCACAACATCCCCACTAGATCCTAAAGTAATGAGAGAGAAGCGGAAGGTTATAAACAAACATTAAGATACATTTTCATTATTTGTTTTCTGTTAAATTTTTCAGGATAAATTATTATTTTCGTGAGAGCATTTTTGGTTTATATCCCCAAAACATCCAATTTCACAAAGAATCAAGATCTATGAGGCACAAGGGAGTTAACTGAATTCTCTCACGCCATCCACCTCTTTCTGTGTCAGTCTTTCCCAGACCACAGGCCCTTGCTACTTCTAGAATCTTTCTCACTGTCACAGATTTAAACATCACATATCCCATCCTGGAGGGCAAGGCGAGTGCATGTAACACATGGACAGAACACACAGGAAAGGCAGAGAGGCCCCGAGAGCTTCCCCCACCTCCTTTTATTCTTACCAGGGACCCAGAACATCAACAGCCCCAGGAGCTGAGCAGGGAGCCTCATTGTGAGAAGGTGAACTGAGGAGTTCTGATCAGTCAGGGCAAGGTTAGAGCTGAGCTTTTATCTCAGACTCACAAGGGAAGGCCCTCCCTAGGGGACAGTATGCAAGTCCCCTGTGGGTGCAGTGGGGTGGAAGGAGCCAAGGGAAGGGCGGAGGGGCTCTGTTGTGAGCAAAGTGACATAAAATATCCTCCGTATTTGAAGGACCTCTATTAAGGTTGATATTGCCTGAGTGGCAGAAGTGACATATTTAAATGTCTCCTTTCATTTTCTCTAATAAGTCTTTATTTTTTCTCATTTTCTCAGGCATATTTTACACTTCTCTTTAACAGATTGAGTTTTATTAATATTTGATTATTCTTTTTAATGTTAGTTTAAGAGTCTAGTTTCTGTCTCTTTTTTGTTTTGTTTTGTTTTGTTTTTCTTTAATGGAGATAAAGCCCATAGAGTAAAGCTCATAAAACTGAAAAGTGAAACTGACTAAAGTTTACGTATATTCACTCTCCAGATGAAACCCTACAAAATTTCAAATTCTCCTGATGCTTCCCTCACGCACCATCATAGTTATTTCTCCTACTATTCCAACCAAGGTAACTGGCAGTCTGTCATTCTGGCATTCTGATGTCTATCACAATAGGTTGGGTTCTTCTAAGCTGGAAGTTCACATGAATTGAAGGAAGAGTATTTTTTGGTTTGCTTTCATTTTTGTTTGTTGTCTAACTTCTTTCTTACTGTTTGCTGCTTTTTTGGGAGAGTGAGGGCTTTAATTCTACTTCTGGGCTTGAGTTGCTGACTGCTTTTATTTCCTGAAATTATAAAGAATTTCCTCTTGAATACTGTCTAAGACATATCTGCTATTAATGAGTGTATTAATATTTATTTACCAAGAAATATTTTTACTCTTCTTTCTTTTTTTCTTTCTTTTTTTTTTTTTTTTGTTTTTTGAGATAGAGTCTCGCTCTGTTGCCCAGGCTGGAGTGCAATGGCATAATCTCAGCTCATTGCAACCTCCGTCTCCCGGCTTCAAGCAATTCTCCTGCCTCAGCCTCCCAAGTAGCTGGGATTACAGGCACGTTTCACCACACCTGGTTAATTTTCGTATTTTCACTGGAGACAGGATTTCACCATGTTGGTCAGGCTGGTCTAGAACTCCTGATGTCGTGATCCGCCCGCCTCAGCCACCCAGGGTGCTGGAATTACAGGTGTAAGCCATCATACCTGGCCTTTTCTTTTATTGTTGAAGGATATTTTCACTGGAAATAGAATTCTTGGTTGCCTTTCCCCCCTCAGAAGTTAATTATCTTCTATACTCCCTGGGTCATAATAAAATACTAGCCAATGGCTTCATAATTGTTTCCGTGAGATTTTATGTTGAGTCAGTTTTTTCTTGATGCATTAAGTTTTGCTTTTTATCTTTCAACATTTTAACTATAATGTGTTTAGTTATGATTCTCCTACTGTTTATTCTAACAGGCATTACTGAATTCCTTTAATCTACACATTAATACATTTCATTATTTTTGAAAAGTTGTTGCAGTAATTTCTTCAAATATTTTTTCAGGTACTTTTTCTCTTCTACTTTTTGATTCCCATTGTACAGGTGTTGGTATTCTTCATAGTGACCAATACATCTCTGAAGTTTTAAAAATTACTTTCTAAACTTTTTTTTAAATTTGGATTAATTTTCTTTTTTTTTTTAATTTGTATTAATTTTCTTTTTTTTTTTTTTTTTTCAATTTCACCAATTCTTCTGCAATCTTAAACTGCTGGTAGACATGTCTAGTGAATTTTACAATATGGTTACTGTCCTCTTCATTTCTAGAGTTCTCATTTCATCCTTTTTTATAGTTTCTATTTGCTTATGGAACGTCCCTATTTTTAGCCATTAGTAGGGGCCCCAGAGGTCATCCTTCCACCTCACTCTCATTTCTCATCTCCCTTCTGTCCTTACCAGGAACCCAGAGCATTAGCAACTCCAGGAGCTGAGCAGACTGACTTTCCACAGACAAATTTTGTCGTTGTTTTGTTTTTATTCTCTCAATATTCGTCACACTTTTCTTTTTCTTCGAAAGCTTTTTTTTTTAATTTAAAACTACACATTTTAGATAACATCTTTCTAGATTCCATCTTATGGTCCTGAGCATTGTTAAATTCATTTTAATAACTTGCCTGAACCTATACTGAAGAATCTACAACTCCCTCCCCTACCCCTACCGTGATGTTTTGATCACTAATATCTCTGTTAATTTTTCATTCTTAAGTTTAATATTTAGCGGCTTTATAAAAGCTGCCTATGTGTTTGCTTAGTGGTCACTGATGATTTGAGCAGAAGTTTTGCTCAGATATCTGGAACTCATAAATCTACTTTCTGCCAATCCATCTGTATGTGGCCTGAAAAGTGCATGCAAGATAGATTGCCCATCAGTGATAGATCGTATAAAGAAAATGTGGCACACATACAATATGGAATACTATGCAACGATAAAAAGCATGAATTTATGTCCTTTGCAGGGACATGGATGAAGCTGGAAACCATCATTCTCAGCAAACTAACACAGAAACAGAAAACCAAACACCACATGTTCTCACTCATAAGTGGGAGCCGAATGGTGGGAACACATGGACACAGGGAGGGGAACATCACATACCAGGGCCTATTGGGGATTGGGAGGTTAGGGGAGGGATAGCATTGGGAGAAATACCTAATGTAGATGATGGGGCGATGGATGCAGCAAACGACCCCCATGGCACGTGTATGCCTATGTAACAGACCTGCATGATCTGCACATGTACCCCAGAACTTAAAGTATAATAATAAAATTTTAAAAACGTGTTTGAAGCAGTACGATGTGGTTTAAAAAAATCAAATACTCACAACTTGACAACTCTTGCCAGAGAAAGCAGATGACTTTACAAAAAGGTGAAGTGATATTTCAGTTTTCCAAAACACCCTCATACATATGCTTTCGCTTTGCCTTTTTTGCTTCTTCATTGGGTAAAATTTTGATAGTGAATCGTAAGAAGAAATGCACTGGGCAGATCTGGGTGAGCATAATTAAAGGTTGAGCAATTTAGGATAGATCAAGACCAAATCATTCGGATTTTAAAATTTGCGAGCTGGTCAATGAATAAAACCCCTCCTAGAATCTAATGCTGCTTGTAGATGAAACATACTTCCATTAGATTTAAGACTGTGTGCCATAACTCTTGGCTAAGTTGGTCTAGTGATGATAATAAAGATTATTTTAGCACTAAATATTATAATTATAGTAATACAAAATTAATAGCAGCATATGTTATGTGCTGGATGCTGTTCTAAATGCTTTACCTTGCTTAAATTGTAAAAAGACCTATAAGGTAGATCATATTATTGTCACAGTTCCACAGATATGGAAACTGAGGCAAAGGGAGGTTAAGCAACTTTACTGATGTCATACATTCTGTAAACATTAGAGCAGCATCCTCATCTAAAAGAGTTTAACTTCAAGGTGTGCCAAGATAATGTCTGGACTGTTGGATGCATACTGTCCGACTCTAATTCCGGAATGGATGCAGACTTCAGTGGTACCTGGAGTAGCATTAATAAAGCTACTTCCTTGAGACCTAGAGAATGATTGGAAAGCAAAAGAGTTTAACTGCTTGAAGAAAGAAGCAGATTTATAAAAAATAAAGTTCAGGAGTGTGAATAGAGGCTCTTAAAACTGTTAAGGCAAAGAGGACTTGGTTTTGAGTTGATGGAAGTGTTTTACAGGGTCAAGTGGCATGTTGATGAGAAGATCACCCAAGGAATTGACCCCGCAGGGACAGCATCATCATTTGTATTCAGGAAAATGGCACTGATACTCTGAGGGGTCAGAATCTGGGCCCTGCTCCTCTGTACAGTTGTGGTTGTCCTTCTACCTGCAGTGCTGGGGTTACCTGAGTATTGCTCTTTGAGGCAGATTCAGGGCTCCTGGGAAAGGTCCCTAAGCAGTAAGGGAAATGTGTGCTTATTCTGATCAATTCTTCACTTTAGCCTAATCCCATCATCTACTCAGGGAGACAGCTAGGCACATTTGGGAAAGAAACCGAGAAATGGGACCTCAAGTTTCTATTTTGTTTCTGGTACAAGACAAAAGTCTTGTGCCAAATGCCATTAACTGAATCTAGATGATTGGAAAAGGAGGACACAGCAATACAGTTCTGTGACCAAGGATAGAAATTCTACACTCAAGCTGAAACAACAGCCTTTTCTGACCTGACTACCCAGGTAAAAGGTGATCAACATGATATTTACACATCCACTCATATAGATAGATGAATTTTACCAAATGTGATGGTATATGTTTAGAAAACCATTTAGAAAGATATTTAGAAGAAATTAAACTAAAAAATATTTGAATTACAAAAGTAAAATTTGCCTTACTTGTTGAAAAAAAATGTGCATTTGTGTATATTACTCAAAACTCAGGAGCCAATAACACTAAGCATTTATTTTCCTATTCATAGGTGTTCATGATAGCAATTATCTGGTTGATCAAGGAAGGGCTTAGCAGGGTGTTTCTGCTGCAGGGCACTGAGCTTGTCTCCAGCCTTTGGATTGTGTTTGATCTGGGAACAAGGCAGAGCCTATCCAATGCACATTTCTATGGCAGGTAGCAGAAGTAAACAAAATTTTCAAACAGAGCTGAATAGGCACCTGTACATCTAATGATCAGTAACACAGGCACACACAATTCTAATTTATTTTTTCACTTTGTTAATTCCTAAAATTTCTAAAAATGTTTATTGTATTTAACTATAAAGTTATTTGCATCAATGATGAAGAAATAATTATGTTTTCCAACTTTTACAATATTAAAAATGTTTTCAAATGTTTGCATTAGTTAGAAATAATGCTGGATATTTGTTGTTGTTGTTGTTGTTTGAGACGGAGTCTTGCCCTGTTGCCCAAGCTCAAGTGCAATGGTGTGATCTCAGCTAACTGCAACCTCTGCCTCCCAAGTTCAAGCGATTCTTGTGCTTCAGCCTCCTGAGTAGCTGGGATTGTGGGCATGCACCACCATGCCCAGCTAATTTTTGTATATTTAGTAGAGACGGGGTTTCCCCATGTTGGCCAGAATAGTATCAAACTCCTGACCTCTAGTGATCTGCCCACCTCGGCATCCCAGAGTGCTAGGATTACAGACATAAGCCACTGCACTGGGCCTGGATGTGTTTTTAACATGTAGCTTTAATGTAAATGGTCTTACTGTGGAAAAACGCATGTAAAGTAAATGTCTTCTAAAACATAGCTTTTTAAAACTCCTGTAGATTAATTGCATGCTTATTAAAATGTAGACTGTTGTGCAATATGTCTAAGATGCATCTGCCATTTTGCATTTGTAACATGCTCACAGTGATGCTGATGCTAAAGTCAGAGAAGACAGACAATGGTGCTGTCCCTGCAGGCAGGTGACACTTCCTTGAGTAATCCTCTTCTGGACACACCGCTTGATTCTGTATAACACTCTCATCAACCCAAAGTCAGGCTCTCTTCTCCTCAAAAGTTTTGAGAACCTTTATTCACACTGCTGAACCTCATGTCTGGCTGGCATCTGGATACATTTTGAGTAGCAAAGTACTTTCATGCTAAGGAAACAATAGATCATATGCATATATAGGTGTTCTTGTTTTGCAAGAAAAGTTGTTTCATTTGTCAAATAATTTCTATGTATCTAAGCAATTTTTTCATTTTTCTGTTTATTTTATGACTGAATGAAGTGTTCTTGTAATGATCTCAGACTTGCTAATATTATGTGGAAGCACAAGCAAATGTATCCTGAAGCCAACCCATAACTGGAAAATTCAAAGACTTGGGAAATATTGACCTCACTTGGCTGTTAGCTCCTAATTCTCTATATTCACTATCATTTCTAGAAGCACACTTCCCAAAACCCCTTTGTCTCTCCATGGTTTCTTGTATAGTTACTCAAAGAGGAGCCTACCCATTATGTTTGAAAGTAAGAAGACAGTGACTCAACACTGACACCTGCAGGCAGGCATGCAGACTGAGGTGAGGACTGCAGAATCACCTGGAGAGGTGCCATGTCAACTGACAGCACCAGCACCCTTATATCTGAACTTCCTAGGTGGAGGAGAAGACCACATAGTTAGATAGCCCATGAGTTTAGGAGCAAATGAACGCTGGCTTCTGGCAGACAGAGATTTCTCTGTTTCTAGTGTCAGCTTCCTGACTACCATATCTCCTGGCTTGTATTTACAAATTTAATTCCATCAAGATGGTCATTATTAAAAAGTCAACAAAACAAAACAGATGCTAATGAGACTACAGAGAAAAGGCAATGCTTGTACATTCCCTTTTGGGTGGGATATAAATTAGTTTACCCACTGTGGAAAACAATTTGGCAATTTCTCAAAGAACTTAAATCAGAACTATCATTCAACTATATATACAAAACATCCTTTTGTATATATAGCAAAAGGAATATAAATCATTTTATCATAAAGACATATGCACATGTATGTTCATTGCAGCACTATTCACAGTATCAAAGATACAGAATCAGCCTAAGTGCCCATCGATGGCAGATTGTATAAAGGAAATGTGACACATACATACCATGGAATATTATGCAGTCGTTAAAAATAATAATATAATGTCTTTTGCAGCAACATGGTGGAACTAGAGACCATTATCCTAAGTGAACTAATGTAGGAACAGAAAACCACATCCCCTGTGTTTTTACTTATAAGTGGGAACAAAACATTGAATACATATGAACACAAAAAAGGGACCAATGAACACCAGAGCCTACTTGAGGGTGGAGGGTGAGGGGAGACTAAGGGTAAAAAAATGACCTACCAGGTACTATACTTATTACCTGAGTGATAGAACAATATGTACACCAAACCCCCACAACATGCAGTTTATCTGTAGAACCAACCCATCCATGTACCCCTGAAACTAAAGTAAATTATAAATAATTAAATTATATGAAAGTTAAAAAATAAAACAATTTCTTCTTGAAATTGGTAGTTTCTTTTGAGTAGTTTCTCTTGTGACATATGACCTGGACAGATGCAATAACTGAAATTCTTCAGGTATCATAATTGCTGTTATTTATGAAATCACGAAGACAGTGGCATGTCTGTGCTGTTGAGGAAGAAAAAATAGAGTTAGAATGCAGAGGAACCTTCCTAAACCTCCAAAGCCTGGCTTAATTTTAAAAAGGCTGTCATCAGAGAAAGGCTTCATAATGAGCAGCTGGGGCCGAGCCTCACACTTCTGTTTCCCTTGGTGGTTTATGTTAGGGCTTGTAACACTGTGGGAGGGAGATTACTATACTGTTGACAGTAATATGTTGCAATATCTTCAGGCTGCAGGTTGCTGATGGTGAGAGTAAAATCTGTCCCAGATCCACTTCCACTGAACCTTGATGGGACCCCTGTTTCCAAATTTGATGCCCTATAGATCAGGAGCTTAGGGGCTTTCTCTGGTTTCTGCTGATACCAGGCTAACCAGCTACTAATACCCTGACTTGCCCGGCAAGTGATGGTAACTTTGTCTCCTACAGATGCAGACAGAGAGGATGGAGTCTGGGTCATCTGGATGTCACATCTGGCACCTGAGAATGGAAATATAAAAACAAATATTCATACTATTAATCATGTTATAGGAAGACTTCCCTGAAAAGCCATGCTGTACTGAGCACACTGGGCTGAGTAAATTCCTAGTGTTCTCCTTCCTCACCTGGGAGCCAGAGCAACAGGAGCCCCAGGAACTGAGCGGGGACCCTCATGTCCATGCTGTGTCCTGACTGAGACTGACTCCTGCACAGGGCATGATCATCCTATTAAGAAGTCTTCAGGGCTAGGGGTTGTGCTCTGGGACATGCAAATCAGCAGGGGATAGGGCAGGCTGGGCACAGCTGCAGGGCTCCTTCATCTCAGTAACTCAGCACAGGGGCAGTGTCCCCAGGGTCCCGGGTCAGACCAGGGCAGCACGGACTTGTGTGGAGGGAAAGTATTTCTCTCTAGAGGCCCGGTAGTTACAAAAGAGATTTTTGAGGCAATTGCCAAAATTTAAAATGAATATAAGGTCTAGATTAAATAATGTATTTTTGGATTGTATTGGAAGTATGTATTGATTGTACTGGAAGTATGTAGGAAAGTGTCATTGTTTGTAGAGAATGCATAATAAAGTCTTAGAGTGTGGCAGTATCAGGTTTTCACATTACTCTTAACTAGATTCAGTAGATACAAAAATCCTCTGTGCTGTAGTAATATTTCTGTCCATGTGAAATTGCTTTCTTTTTCGAAACGAAAAGAAAGATTATATCAGTAGCACTTTAGTATATTGAAAAGTACAAAATACTTTTCAGTATACCAAAGTGCTACTGATATAATCTTATGTGAGTATCAGCATAACATCAAGCAATTCACTTTCAGTGCACAAAGATGATACCATGATTCCTAAATGCATGCATCACTCACAGATATGCCAATATCCAAAGCTATAGGTCTCTTTTTGTTTAGGGATTAAATACGCCGCACTTTACACTTTGGGAGGCTGAGGAAGGTGAATCACCTGATGTCAGAAGTTCGAGACCAGCCTGGACAATGTAGTGAAACCCCGTCTTTACTAAAATACAAAAATTAGCTGGGCATGGTGATGCATGCCTGTAATCCCAGCTACTTGGGAGGCTGAAGCACAAGAGTCGCTTGAACCCAGGAGGCAGAGGTGGCAGTGAGCTGAGACTGGGCCACTACACTCCAGCCTGGGTGACAGATCAAGATTCCATCCCAACAATAATAATAATAATGATAATTCAAGAAAATTTTCCTAATCTTGCTAGAGAGGTAGATATGCAGATATAAGAAATTCTGAGACCTGCCAGTTACTATACAAAATGAGTATCACCAAGGCATATAGTCATGAGACTGTTCAAGGTGAATGCTAACAAAAAAATCTTAAAGGCACCTAGAGAAAAAGGTCGGATCACAATTGCAACTTAAAAATAAATAAAAATTAAAAAGACAAATGGGACCTAATTAAACTAAAGAGCTGCTTCTGCACAGCAAAAAGAAAAAATAAAGAAGATAAAACCTATCTGCAGAGTAAACAGAGTGGAAAAATAATATTTAAAAACTACACATCCTGCAAAAATCTATTAGCTAGAATCTTAAAAAACAAAAAAAACTTAAACAATTTAACAAGAAAAAAATAAACAAGCCCTTTAAAAAGTGGGCAAAGGAAATGAACAGATACTTCCGAAAAAACAGACAAGCAGCCAACAAACATAACAAAAAGTGCTCAGCATCACTAATCATTAGAGAAATGTAAATTGAAACCACTAGGAGATATTGTCTCACACCAGTAAGAATGGCTATGACTAAAAAGCAAAAAAAAAATTAAAAAAAAAAACAGATGCTGGCAAGGTTGTGGAGAAAAAGGAACACGTATATACTGTTGGTGTGAATGTAAATTAGTTCAGCCACTGTGGAAATCAATTTGGATATTTCTCAAATAAAACAGAATTATCATTCAATCCAGTAATCCTATTACAAGGTATATACCTCCCCCCCCCACAAAAAAAAAATTCTTCAATCAAAAAGACACATGCACTTGTAGGTTTATTGCAGTACTATTCACAATAGCAAAGACATGGAATCCACCTAGATGCCCATGAATTGTGGAGTGGATAAACAATACAGTATGTATATACCATGGATTACTACAGTCATAACAATAATGAAATATGTCCTTTGCAGCAACATGGATACAGTCGAAGGTCATTTTCTAAAGTGAAGTAATACAGGAACAGAAAACCAAATACTGCACGTTCTCACTTACAAGTAGGAGCGAAACACTGAGTACATATAGAGATGGGAGCAGCAGACATTGGAGAATATTAGAGGGGGAGGGAGGGGAGGAGGGGGTGAGGATTGAAAAACTACTTGTTGTCTACTGTGCTTACTACCTGGGTGAAGGGATAATTTTTATCCTAAATCTCAGCATCATGCAATATACCCACATAACAAAACTGCACAGGTACTCCCTGATACCTAAAATAAAAATGTAATTTTTTTAACAAAGAAATTTGTTGACAGTACTGTGTATGTTTAAAATTAAAGGAAATTTTTCTTATTTTTCCAGAGACTTTTTCATTAACTCCAAGTACAACCAGTAATATTGTTTCTTCTAGCGTTTCTTCATGTTTTGCATGTCCCCTTTCTTGCACTGCCATGGAGACCTAAATAAAATAAAATAAAATAAAATAAAAGGACTAGTTGAAGAATCTATCTCTAGCTGAAAGGAACTTCACTTCTCTATTGGAAAACAGGACTTTCTCAAACTTGCCTATTGCATCCAGAGAAAATACTACAGAGAAGCATTCACTGAAAGGCTTCCTTCTTCGGATCCTGGAAGAATCCAGAGATCTGGGACGGATCTGAAAGGAGAAACTGGTGATTCTGAGCTTTACATCTGAATGGTTTGATTACAAAATTGAGTCACACCACCTGGAATGGCTGGTGCTCCTTCCTGGTGTCAGAAATTCTCTCAGTACAGGAAAGAAGGAAATATCCCACAGATAGTCCTGCTGGTTGCTAAGGACTGGGAAGATGCCCCATTTCTGAGCCCCCTAAAAACACCTGTCCATGTGTGTGCCTGTTGTTCCACTTCGGGTTATTATAACTGCTTGTGTTCCTTCTTCCTCCTTCCTCCTCTTCCCTTTCCCTGAGAGCTGGGACTGTGCTATCTTGTTCTTCATCCCTTTGGTAACTTGCATGCCCACATAGCATGATAGGAACTCAATGGGGAAAAGGTGTGCAGAGGTCATTTCTGCTGATTGTCCGATCCTCCAATCTTTGAAGTGGAATGTGGCAATCCTCTGGGTGTCAAATGAATGTCATCAAGGTTCTTAATTTTTTCCCCATTCCAAAAGCATACTTGAACAGAAATCAATTCACCTCCTCATTGGTGGTGGAGTGGAAAGATAGTGGAGAAAAATGACCTTCAATAACAGCTTGGAGATCTCCAGTATCCAAGAAAGGACTCTGTGTGTTTCCCTTTCTCTCCCAGTTCCCATCAATTTCTTTTTCAGCTGGGTTTCTGCATCTCTTGCCCTCCAGGTGTGCCTCCGGCTCCTGCACCTCAGGCAGCCTAAGGATTCTCAAGCTCAACAAGCTCAGTGCCCATTATTTTTTCAGATGTGGAACACCGTGTAGTGAGGATAACCAGGTTGAGTTGGTTCAGGTGTGCATGTGTTGAAAGAGACGAGTCTTGAGCCCTCAAAAGCTCTTGAACAGGCAGTTCTTCCTCCTGGACAGTGGGACCTAATAAAACTAAAGACCCAGAGCTCAGTTTGATTCTAGTTTGGTGGCCTCACAGGCCAAAGCCATTTTGAGTGAAAAGAGGAATTCTGCCCATTTCTAGAGTGACAATGGCACCCACAAGCACTCAACATTTTCAGGCTGCATTCAAGTATCTCCAAAGTCCATTATGAGGACAAAAGATATCACTAAGCTGGCCTGCATGACCCTCCTGTGGGATGGCTCTAGCTGCTATAAAAGCATCAGCGATTAAGGGAGGGCCATGTTAAACATCTAGTCTCAGTGGAGCCTCTTTACTTTGGGTTTGGGAGCTATTTCCAAAACAAACAAGATACAAACACACTAAAGAATTAACAGAGCATATAATTTTACCCTTAGCCAAGTGGGGTCCTTAGGGCTTCAAAATATTGCTACCCACAGGCCTCCCAAGTTTTAAAATTTATATACCTCACCAGATAGCTTTGACAAATTAATTTTAACATAAATTAAGCAAATGCTTTTTTGTATTATAATTATTGACATTTAAAAAATGAAAACGATGTATCCATCCTGAATATATCAAAGATTATAAGTTTTGAGTATTTTGATATAGTTATTTATGAAAAATAAATATATGAGCAAGCAAAACAAAAACACTAAGAAGGAGGGGAAACTTGCAACACCACTTTGGTGTTGAGGAGATGCATGCAAACCCCAGACACTACGTCTTCTCCAAATGTTGTGTCTGTTGTGTCTGTTTCTTAACCACAATTCTGTTTTTACTATCTTGGAGGAGGAAAGAATTAAGAAGCACAAGGGGCTGTTCTATGCTTAGGACATCAAAAGAGAAATGGAGATAGAGCAGAATTTGTAAACTCTTCCAAATCCTTTGGGTTTCTCTAGCCATGGACACAGCAGAACCAAGATGTCAGAGAAGACCGTTGCTTATTATGGCTCCTGCCTTTCATGCCTCAGACTCCCACAAACACACACACACACACACACGAAAATATGTCTCTTTTCCTAAAGATGAAGTCTATGGCCAATTCAGGCTCTTTCCCTTAAGTATCCTTTCTGGATAAATTAAAATAATTTTAGAAGAAATTACAGCAATGGCTTAAGCAAAGATAAGATATCCAAAAGTTGGAGCATTTAGCATTGATGCAGCATCTTGGTAATAGCAGAAAGTATCCAGTATCCAGGTTCTTCTGCATTTCTAGTTTGCACTTTTATCACTTTAGATTTTCAGTCTTGGGCTTAATACCTCATGATCTCAAAATGGCTACAGTGACTCTAAGAGTTATGTCCACTCCTATCTGTTGCAGGGAAAAAAATGTTCTTCACCTTACTCCCTTTACGACGTGTCATAATCTAAGAAGCCCTGCCCACTCTTCACTCTCCTTAAATCTCATCGTGGTGGTGATCCCAAGTGCCCTTAATCCCTGGTCTTGTCCTATGATGGGAGAAACTCACTGTCCTTTCCTTACACAACAGAACAGAGCTGGTGTCCTATACATCAAAGGAGGAGGAAATCCCTGCTGTGTAAGGGCCAGTGACTTTGCCACATTTAAATTTCACTATGTGTCTAACTTAAATTATAGGGGGAGGAGAGATCACAAGGGCTTTTATACCTGGTGGGGGTTGGAACAAGCCAGGCTCTGAGTATGACAAGAAAGTCAGATTTCTCATCTTCGATGACAGTGTTAGATTTCATGGTTGTGGAAATGTGTCCTGTGCATTTAGGGCCAGAGAAGGCATTCAGGTACAGGAATCAGAGAAAAGAGATTTAGAATAGTGTCCTCAAGCCAGGACTAAGGTCAAGCCTGCATTGCCCAAGAGCTGCCTGGCTCTGGCCCTGGGCTGTGAAAGAAGCAGCTGCTGTCCTGGACCATGAGGCTGAAGACCCAGGAAGAACCACAGGCCCTGCTCACAGGCATGCCTGCCGGGGCTTCATGGAAGAAAAATGCTCATACATCTACAGATACTGCACAAGGCCCAGAGTCCACAGCCAGAGTAAAAGTCTCAAAGATCAGGACCTAAAGGCTAGGCTTGAGCTCCCAGGGCCAGTTATGCTCATCTCTATCCTCACAGGTCCTGATTGGCTGAGGACCCTGCTAGAGCCAAAATGGAATGGTCAGCAAATGTCCCCAGAGTCTTTACTCAACCAGACTCTGTCCTTCTCGGAAATAAAAGGAGTACTTGTTAAATGAGTAATACATATGTACATATTATGTAAACTTTATTAAATACATATATAGATATCAATTATATTGCTATATGTGTATATGCTATGTATCTATAGTATAAGTCAAAATAATATGTATATTTATATAGAAATTGATATAATTTTGCTGATACAATGTATGATTTTAAATTGGATGAATTGAGCATGAATATTTAAAAAGTACCAATAGGTGCACCACCGCATGTCCCCTTTCCCCATGCAGAAACCGAGGGTCAGGAAGGCCAGGACTCATCTCTATGTTCATACTGGTCGGAGCAGTGACCCGCCCATTGATGAGGACATTCAGTGGAGGGTCTGGGGAACGCACAGCAGCCAGAACAGAGGAGATCGTTAGTGAGTCTAGACCCCACATGGAGGAATGCTTCATCCCCAGCTTGGAGAGTTACCCCCGTAATGAACTCCATCAGACAGGGCAGCACACATGGCTCAGTGGCGACATGGCCACAGACAAATCCACCCCACGGTCTGTTGGCAGCCTCCCCTCTGACTGGAGTGATGTGGGATCTCTCCGCCCAGCTTTCATCGCTCAAGCGCTGCTGAGACTCAGTTCACAGTGGGGTGCCATGAAGGCAGCTCGGCTGCTGATGGCCAGCGTGACATCTGTGTGAACTCTCTGCCACTGACCCAGGAATATATTCTGTCCAAGAAGCAGCATGAGTCAGCAAGAGCTCACGGCTGAGCCTCATGTCTGCTGGTGGTAGGCTAGGACACAGTTAATACTATGGCTGGCCCTGTAGGTGACAGTGACCCTCTCTACTGAGACACACTGAGGAGACAAGGTCCACAAATGTCCCCAGTGGCATCTAAATGGGGAACAAATGTGAACGTCTCCCAATATTAATACCAAACAAGTAGTTAATTCAGTTTGATGAAATTCTGTCAGAAAACAAAAGAGGCTAACAACCTCATCGTCACAGAAGCATTACTGTTCAATGCAAACTATCTGAGGATGAAGCCTGAGTCCTCTCTCCTCAAAAAAGAGTCTGAACCACAGTATGAAGGGGAGCAAATCTGGGTCCCGTGTCCACAAGGGCCTCCTGAGGCTGATCTTGCTAAGACAAGATGGGGACAGCAGACTAGTATTCTTGCACTGCCACACCAACATACTCCAGGCAGAACACCTTAAACCACAGACATTCATGTTCACATTTCCAGTGGTCCAAAACTCTAAGATCAAGGTCCAGCAGGGTTCACTTTCTGGTAAGGACCTTCTTCCTGGTTTGCAGATGGTACCATTTCACCATGCTTTATCACATGGTGTTTCCAGAGCCAGGCAAGTGGAGTGGGGTGAAGGTTAGAGAGAGAGAGAAAAAAAGAAGAGCTCTCTGGTTCTGTTCTTTTTTTTGGTAATGTTTGTTTTATTAAATTACTTGTTTTTTTTTTTAAATTATACTTTAAATTCTGGGATACAGGTGCAGATCTTGCAGGATTGTTACGTAGTTATACACATGCCATGGTGGTTTGCTGCCTCCATCCCCCTTCACCTACATTAGGTATTTCTCTTGTTATCCCTCCCCAACCTCCCCACCCCTTTCTATTGCTCCACTAGCCCCCCAACCCCCAACAGACCCCAGTGTGTGATGTTCCCTTCCCTGTGTTCATGTGTTCTCATTGTTCAACATCCACTTATGAGTAAGAACATGTGGTGTTTGGCTTTCTGTTCTTGTGTCAGTTTGCTGAGAATGATGGTTTCCAGATCCACCCATGTCCCTGCAAAGGACATGAATTCATCCTTTTTTTATGGCTGCATAGTATTCTATGGTGTATATGTGCCACATTTTCTTTATCCAGTCTATCCTTGATGGGCATTAGGGTTGGTTCCAAGTCTTTGATATTATAAACAATGCCACAATGTACATATGTGTAAATGTGTCTGTGTAATAGAACAATTTATCATCCTTTGGGTATATACCCAGTAATGGGATTGCTGGGTCGAATGGAATGTCTATTTCCAGGTCCTTGAGGAATCGCCACACTGTCTTCCACAATGGTTGAACTAGTTTACACTCCCACCAACAGTGTAAAAGTGTTCCTATTTCTCCACATCCTCCCTAGCATCTGTTGTCTCCAGATTTTTTTAATGATTGCCATTCTAACTGGAGTGAGATGGATTCTGTTCTTATAAGAACACTAATCCTACCAGATTAGGACCTCGCCCTTATGGCCCCATTTAACTTCAGTTACCTTTTTATAACCTCAACTGCTTCCTACAGCCACACTGGGGATTAGAGCTACAATATGAATTTGGGAACACAACTCAGTTCACAGCAGATGGACACAGCCAAGGCAGTGAGGGGGCAAAGCCCTGCTTCCAGTCTCAGAGCACAGAAAACAGAGTGGGTTTCCTCACAACTCAGCATGCTGACAGCTCTCCTCAGGTGCTCCAAGTCACACACGAGACCCCATTCCAATCTTGAGGGCTCCCAGTTGACAATAGGACACTGTCACCCTTACATTCCCTGTATTTATAAAATCATGGTGCTGTCTCTTTTGTGGCACTTTTTTGTCACCTAGTGCCATGCTTCAACATAGCAAACTATAAGATGTTTAATTTTATAATGAAAATAAACAAATGTATCATAAATAATAAAACAATACATTAAATTGTACTAAAAATAAGGCCAATTGAAGACTTTGAAAGACGAATGAGAGAATAAAAAGACATATTTCTTTCAAAGAAGAAGAATTAGAATCATAGAGCACTAATTTTTTTTTTTTTACAAATAACAATAATTATCAAATGGTAAATAGTAACTTCAACTAGGCTGTCACAAATATAATTTGGTGGTCAAAAAATTATTCTCAAGAATCATGTAAATACATTTTCAGATTAAAACAAACAAATAAATGTGTGTCTACCAGCAGATCCACTAAATGGAAAATTTCTCAAGTGTGTGCTTGAGGCAAAATAACATTTGTCCTAATGAAAAGCATAAGTTTTGTTTAATCTTTAAGGAGAAAACAGTTTTCACTCGCTTTCAGCTCATGCAGCCGACGAATGAGCATCAGGGCAGTGACTGTAAGGAAGGTGGGAAGTTGTGTGCTGAGGGTGGTCGTGCCTCCTGCCCACCTGAGTGACCTCATGGAGCAGAGCTACCAACACCACCAAGGCCACCCACCTGCCTCTGCAATGACATGGCACAGACAGAAAAACTTTGTCACATTTGGTCTACCATATGTTGAGGATTCTTTGTAACAGTCAGTTTCATCATCTTCTGATTCCCTTTCGATCCTCTTTCAGTTTTTGGAATCATTTATTTTTCATCATTTTGTTTTGATACTATAGCCCCTTGAAATGTCAGAAATATGTAGGTTGTATTTGTATTTTTGTCTGTTTTTAAAACATATTATTATAATTTCCCACCACCTTGAGTGGGTTTAGACCTTATCCCCTGACTCACATTAGTTCAGAAACTCAAGGTCAATATCAATCACATAGATGCCGTCAATCACATGAGAGCTAAAGATGACTATAGCATTGCTTAGCTCTTGCTCTTGCTACTCACAGTTTCTTTTCTCTCCCTGCATTCTGTAATAGCATTTAAGTTTCATGATGCATGTATTAGTTAGTTTTTTAAATAAAACACTGAGTGTGTTATGTTTCTTAATTTCAGGGCTCTGGTCTGCTTGATTTCTATATAAATTTTGTCACACATCTTTTAAACTTAACAGAAATGACGCATCGGAATTTAAGTTATACTATTCATGGAATCCGTTTTCTTGGACTATATAATCATCTAAAGTATATTTTATACCACTAGCCTGAAGAAACAACTTCTTGTTTTGTTGCTTCAATCCCTCTTTGTGTCTATCACATATTGTTGTGACATGTAACAGATGCGACTCACTATTAGGTGTGATATAATTTTAAAGCACCACTTTAGTTAAATCTATGAAAAGCATAAATTTTCTGTGCATTTATAACTAAAATATAATGGGATTCATATTCATTTTGAGGAAATGATGGTTTATGTAAAAACAATGTGTTTTTGTATTGTATGAAAACTTTTCTTATGAAAACAGAACAAAATTTGTCATCTCTAAAATACTACTTAGTTTAAATACTTTTAAAATTCTTAAAATTTGTGAGAGAAAGAAATCTTTCATGTAATTCTGCATTTCTCTCTCTCTTTTTTTTTTTTAACTTTTCTCAACTTTTAATCTAGTTTCAGGGAGTACATGTGCAGGATTGTTACATGGGCAAATTGAGTGTCACTGAGGTTTGGTTTACAAATGATTTCATCACCCATATAGTAAACATAGTACCCAATAGGTAATTTTTTGATCCTCATCCTCCTCCTACCATCCCTCTTAAAGTAGGCCCAAGTATTATTGTTCCCATCTTTACATCCATGTGTACTCAATGTTTAGCTCCCACTTGTGAGAACATGTGGAATTTGCTTTTATGTTCCTGTGTTAATTTGCTTAGAATAATGGTCTCCAGCTTCATCCATGTTGATGCAAAGGATGTTATTCCATATTTTTTATGGTAGTATACCACAGTTTCTTATTCAATCCATTGTTGATGGGCATCTAGGTTGATTCCGTGTCTTTGCTATTGTGAATAGCATTGCAATGAACATACGAGTGCATGTGTCTTTTCGGTGGAGGAATTTATATATATATTTGGCTATATACCTAGCAATTGGATTACTGGCTTGAATGGTGGCTGTTTTAAGAAACTTCTTGGAGAAATCTCCAGACTTCTTTCCACAGTGGCTGAACTAATTTACATTTCCACCAGCAGTGTATAGCGTTTTCTGCACTCTCACCAACATTTGTTATTTTTGACGTTTTAATAGTAGCCATTCTGTCTAGTGTGATATGATATATTATTGTGGTTTTGATTTGCATTTCCGTGATGACTAATTATGATGAACTTTTTTATATGCTTGAAATCCACATACGTATCTTCTTTGAGAAGGGTGTTTTCATGTCTTTTGACAAATTTTTAATAGGGTTGTTGGTTTCTTTACTTGGTGATTTGTTAAAGTTTCTTGTAGGTTATGGATATCAGACCTTTGTCAGATGTATAGTTAGTGAATATTTTCTCCCATTTTGTAGGTTGTCTGTTTACTCTGTTGATAGCTTATTTGATTACTCAGAAGCTCTTTAATTAAGTTCCTTTTGTCAATTTTTGTTTTTGTTGCGATTGCTTTTGGTGTCTTTGTCATGAAATATTTGCCAGAGCCTGTGTCTAGAACGGTATTTCCTAGGTTTTCTTCTAGGGTTTTCATAATTTTAGGTTTCACATTTAAGTCTTTAATCTGTTTTTAGTTGATTTTTTTTTAAATAGTGAAAGGAATGGATCCAGTTTCAGACTTCTGCATATAGCAAGCCAGTTATCCCAGCACTATTTATCAAATAGGGATTCCTTTCCCTATTGCTTCTTTTTGTCAACTTTATCAAATATCAGATGGTTGTAGTTATGTGGCTTTATTTCTGCATTCTCTAATCTGTTCCACTGATCTATGTGTCTGTTTTTGTACCAGTACCATGCTGTCTTGCTTATTATGGCTTTATAGTATAGTTTGAAGTCAAGTAGTGTGATGCCTCCAGCTTTGTCCATTTTGTTTAGGATTTCTTTGGTTATTTGGACTCTTTTATAATTCCCCATGAATTTTAGAATACTTTTTTTCTAATTGTTAAAAATATGATTGGTAGTTTGATAGGAATAGCATTGGGTCTGTAATTGCTCTGGGTGGTATGGCCATTTTAACAATATTGATTCTTGCTATCCTTGACCATGGAACGTTTCTTTATTTGTGTAATCTCTGATTTCTTTTAGCAGTGTATTGCAATTCTTCTTGTAGAGGCCTTTCATTCCTTCCTGGTTGGCTTAATTCCTAGTTTTTTTAAAAAAATATTTTCTGTGCCTATCATATATGGAATTGATTTCTTAATTTGGCTCTCAGCTTGAATGTTTTTGGTGTATAGAAATGCTACTAATTTTTATACATTTGTTCTGTACCATGAAACTTTACTTAAGTTGTAACTTTACTTTAGTTGTGTATTAGTTCCAGGAGGCTTAGTTCCAGTTTGCAGAAAGTATAGGTTTTTCTAGATATAGAATCATATCATTTGCAAAGATAGTTTGACTTCTTAGAATTATATCATTTGCAAAGATAATTTGACTTCTTCACTTTCTATTTGGATGCATTTTATTTCTTTCTCTTCTTGATCGTTTTGCATAGAACTTCCAGTACTACATCAAATGAAGTGATGAAAGTGGGCATGCTTGTCTTGTTCTGATTCTCAGGTGGAATGCTCACAGCTTTTCCATATTCAGTATGATGTTGGCTATGGGTTTGTCATAAATGACTCTTTTATTTTGAGGTTTGTTCCTTCAATGACTAATTTATTTAGGGTTTTTAACATGAAGGGTTGTTGAATTTTGTGGAAAGCCTTTTCTACATCTTTTGAGATGATCATGTGGTTTTTGTTTTTAGTTCTGTTTATGTAATGAATCACAGCTATTGATTTGTGAATGTTAAACCAAACTTGCATCCAAGGGATAAAGCCTACTTGTTCATGATTGATTAGCTTTCTGTTGTGCTGTGAAATTTGGTTTGTTACTATTTTGTTGAGGATTTTTGCATCTATGTTCATCAGGCATTTTGGGCCAAAGTTTTCTTTTCCCATTGTGTCTCTGCCATGATTTTGCATCACAATGATGCCAGCCTGATATAATGAATTAAGGAGGAGTTTCTGCTTCTCAGTATTTGAAAGAATTTCAGTAGGATTGGTATCAGCTCTTTCTTATATGTCTCATAAAATTTGGCCATGAATTTTTCTGTTCCAGGGCTTTTTCTGGTTGATAGTTCTTTTTTGTTTTGTTTTGTGTATTACTCATTCAGTTTCTGAACTCATTGTTTGTCTTTTCAGTATTTCAGTTTCTTCCTAGTTCAATCTTGAAGGGTTGTATGTTTCCAGGAATTCGTCCATTTTTTTTTCTAGGTTTTCTAGTTTTTGTGCATAGAGATGTTCATAATAGTCTGAGGGTTTTTTGGATTTCTGTGGAGTCAGTGGCAATGTCAACTTTGTCATTTTGGATTGTGTTTACTTGGGTCTTCTCTTTTTTTCTTAACTAATCTAGCTAACAATTCAGCAATCTTGTTTATTCTTTCAAAGAGCCAATATTTGATTTTGCTGATCTTTTATATGGATTTTTCTGTCTCAATTTCATTCGTTTAGATCTGACTTTTTTTTTCTGTTAGCTTTGGGCTTGGTTTGCTGTTGTTTTTCTAGTTTCTCTAGGTGTACTCTTAGGTTCTTAAGTTGAGATTTTTCTAACTACTTGAGGTAGGTGTTTAACACTATAAACTGTCCTATTAGCCCTGCTCTAGCTGTGTCCAAGAGATTCTGACGTGTTTTGTTTTGTTTTTATTTATTTCACATTAAAAAAATTGCCTTCATTACATTCTTTACCCAAAAGTCATTCAGAAGCATAATATTCATGTGGTTTTTCTTTTTTTTTGAGAGATCTTCTTTATATTGATTTCTATTTTTATTGTGCTGTGGTCTGAGAGAGTGGATGGTATGATTCTGAGGTTTTCTGAATTTATTAAGACTTGTTTTATGGCCGAGTGTGTGATTAATGTTAGAGTATGTGCTATGTGCAGATGAAAAGAACTATATATCCTTTGTTGTTGAGTGGAGTATTCTGTAGATGTCTGTTAGGTCCATTGGGTCAAGCATTCAGTTTGTGTACTGAATATCTTTCTTAATTTTCAGACTTGATGGCTTAATACTGTCAGTGGCATGTTGAAGACTCCCACTTAGGTGGTTATCTAAGTTCCTTCACAGGACTCTAAAAACTTGTTTTATGAATCAGGATTCTCCAATGTTGGTGCCTATATATTTAGGATAGTTAAGTATTCTTGTTGAATTAAACTCTTTATCATTATGTAATGCCCTTTTTGTTTCATCACTGTTTGGTTTAATGTCTGTTTTGTCTGAAATAAGAATAGCAACCATTGCTGTATTTTGTGTTCCACTTGCTTGGTAAATATTCTTCAACCTATTACTTTGAGCATGTGAGTGTCATTGCGTGTAAGATGGGTCTCTTGAAGACAGCAAACAGTTGCGTCTTGCTTCTTTATTCAATCTAATCTTCCACTTTGTGTCTTTTAAGAGGGGCATTCAGCCCATTTACATTAAAGGTAAATATTGATATGTGAAGGTTTCATCCTGTCATTATGTTGTTAGATGGTTGCTTTGTAGATATGATTGTATAGTTACTTTATAGTGTCTGTGTTCTGTATACTTAAGTGTGTTTTTGTGGTGGCAAGTATTGGTCTTTTATTTGCATATTTAGCATTCCCTTAAAAGTATCTTGTAAAGCATGCCTGGTGTTAACATACCTAAGCATTTACTTACATAAAAAGGATTTTTTTCCCACTTTCTTTTATAAAGTTTAGTTTGGCTGAATGCAAAATTTTTAATTTGAATTTCTTTTATTTAAGGATGCTGTATATATGCTTCCATATCTTCTGGCTTAAGGTTTCTGCTGAAAGGTCCACTGTTAGCTTGATGAAGTTCTCTTTGTATGTTGCCTACATTTCTTTCTAGTTGCTTTTATAATTTTTTCTATTGCATTGATTTTCAAGAATCTAATGATGATCAGTCTTGTGGACAGTCATCTTTTATACTACCTCTATATGTTGCCTACATTTCTTTCTCTTTCATTTCTCTTTGTATGTTGCCTACATTTCTTTCTAGTTGCTTTTATAATTTTTCCAATTGCACTGATTTTGGAGAATCTAATGATGATCAGTCTTATGAACAGTCATCTATTATACTATCTCACAGGGGTTCTCTGTATTTCCTGCATTTGCATGTCAACCTCTTTGGTGAGACTGAGGATATTTTTGTGGACAATATTGTCAAATATGTTCTCCAAATTATTTGTTCTCTCTTCTTCTCTTTAAGGAATGCCAATGAGCCATAGAGTTGTTCTGTATGTATAACTCTATAATTCTCAGAGGTTTTCTTCAGTTTTTATTTTTCATTTTTCATTTTTGTCTCTCTCATTGACTGAAAGGTGAAGTCTCTGAGCACTGAGAATCTTTCTACAGTTTGGTCTGTTCTAACATTAATGCTTCCAATTGCATTATGAATTTCTGTAATACATTTTTTATTTCCAGAAATTAATTTTGGTTCTTCCTAATATGGCTATGTCATCTTTCAACTCTTGCTTTATTATACTGCTTTCCTTGGATTGAACTTTAACCTTCTCTTGTATCTTATTGAGTTTCCTTACTCTCAAGATTATGACTTCTACGTCTGTCATGTCAGCCATTCCAATCAGGTTAAGAACCATTGCTGGGGAGCTAGTGCAGCTGTTTGGAAGTAAGAAGACATTCTGGCTTTTGGAGCTGCCAGTATTCTTGCGCTGTTCTTTCTTGTCTGTGTGAGCTGACCTTTCTCTAAACTTTGACGTTTCTGTCACTGGATGGCACTTTTTGCTTTTATATTCTTTTGTGTTCTTGAGGTTTGCTTCTGGTATAATGGATTTAGTTGATTGGCCACATTTCTAGATGCTTCCAGGGGGACAAGGCTCAGCTCAGCACTCCTGTGCTGTGTGCTCTACACTAGAAGGCTGACCAGGCCCACAGCTTTTGGCTCCTTAAGGTAAAGCCCCTGCTGTATTGAACGTCTAAGATGTACTCAGTCTGTTGGCAACAAGGCTCCAATAGGGGCTGCTGGCAAAAGTGCTGTGGCAAGGCATCAAGGGGGCTGCCAAATAGTGTGCTGTGGTGGAGGCCAAGGGTGAGTTTCCTCAGCTGTGCAGTGGTAGGAGGCCATGTACAAGTGCACACCAACAAGACATTGGAAATCCAATCACGGATGCCTGCCAGGATGGTGGTTAGGGTAGGCTGAGGGCAACTGTATTCAGGTGGGAGAAGGCTGTGGGTGGATATGCACCAGTAGAAGTCCATCTGCAAAAGTACTCCAATGAGAAAGCAGGAGCTGCTGGCAAAGAGTGATGGTGGTGGCTGCTGGCAAGTATTTTGGTGGGACAACTGAGGCTGCACACAAGCAGGTGCTGGCAGTAGCGGACACTGGGAGACAGAGCGGCTTTCAGATCAGACTGGCCCCTTCTTCAGGCAGACAGCCTTGCTGTCTCCAGGTCCCACAGCTCACAAAGGCTAAAGCCACCTAGAGGAATAAGGTGAGCCTTGGGGGATGGTGTCCATGGCCGTGCTCCACTGCAGCCTCTCCCACTCCAAACCCTCTGGGCTCTATGCAGGACTGAAGTTCTGTCTCTGTCCAGTCTACGGGCAGTTCTCCCTGCCAACTCAAATGTCTGTAGGGGTCATGGGGTTTTCCAGAGCTAGGATTCTGGAAGTCTATAGCAAGTGTGGGATGCTCCATGCCTATTTCACTTACCCCTTCCCTAGGGGCCATTCAGGGCCAGGAAGGAGTCCTGGTATTCAGCAAGCCCACACAGTGTTTCCAGCTTCCTCCGCTTCCAGCTCAGTATGTGTCTTCCCTGTTTCTGGTACTTCCTGTTTCTGCTTCAAAAGTCTTCTTTCCAAAGATCTGTCTGGAGTACGCTGGTCTAATTGATGGTCTGGTTTCTCTCAGTGAGAGCAGCTCTTCTTGGCTACCTCTAGTCTGCCATCATCAAAAACAGTCACCTTTTTCTTTTTAAATGTAATTTTGAGTAGATTCTCTACTGTAGATTGTTCCAGATAGTCCTGCAAGGCAAGAATGGCCACACTTAAAAGAAAAGGCTTCTCAGAAATTGGATAACATGACAGGCCTGAGATCCTATATCTCACATCGGGGAAATACAACAGCAGCCTTAGTACTGATATATTGTATTAATTCTGCATTTCTCCTATAGTATGTGAAGTAAACTTTACCTTCTCCATCTTTCAGTTTATGCTCTTTATTTCAGAGCTTACTTTTGGAATTGCAAGAGCTTCCTTTTCACTGGGCAAAAGGTAATTGAATCAAATTAGAGATGTTTGACATTAGGACTTTATGCATGTAATGGATTTAGAAACTCTAAGAACAGTCAGTCAAACATATTTACTGATTATTCTTAGCCATAATCCCCTGAAGACAGCTTGCATAGAATGCATTCTCAAATATGTTAATGAAAAGGGCAGTTTAGTTAAGTGATAAAGGAGTAGTTCAGAAAGTGAGAAAATAATGATTTTCCCATATACCAAGTATTAACTTGAATAAACTCAACTTTAAACTGTTTATTTCCAACATGTATTCCACTTGAGTTACTGCTCATTTGCTTCCATGGTCTGGTGCTGTTCTGCCGACTAAATGTACTTGACAATGTGGGCAAGACAGGGAGAGTGAGGATGAGCTTTCATTTATTCTCCTTTTATCACAGCTGTTATGTTCCAGGACACTTGAATCATCTGAATACTTCTACTGCTGATGCCATCCCCAGGCTGTGAAAGCTGATGGAGCACTAGCATGTGAGACTGAGGCACAGCTGAGGCTCTCATGGACCAGAGTCCTCAGCAGCAAACTCTGCCCTGAGTTCTCCAATAGCTTCCTCTTCTGCAGACTCAGAGAACCTGCTGAACTGCTCTCCAGACAATTAGCACATGTGGGTAGCTGGGCCATCCAAAAAGGAGGTTTCTGTTAAGGGATGTATCACTGTGGGAGGAGCTTGCAGATAGCTCGTGCAGTAATAAACTCCAACATCTTCAGCCTCCACCCTGCTGATTTTCAGTGTGAAATCAGTGCCTGATCCACTGCCACTGAACCTGTCTGGGACCCCAGAGGCCCTGTTGGAAACTTTATAGATTAGGAGCTGCGGAGGCTGCCCTGGCTTCTGAAGGTACCAAGACAAATAGGTGTTTCCATCACTATGCAGGAGGCTCTGACTAGACCTGCAGGAGATGGAGGCCGGCTCTCCAAGGGTGACGGGCAGGGAGAGTGGAGTCTGGGTCATCACAATATCCCCACTGGATCCTAAAGTAATGAGAAAAAAGTGCAAGATTATGTACAAATATTATGAGCAACTTTCATGAATTCTCATATGATATTGATTTATGATTAATCTTTTTTAAAATTTTTATTCATATCATAAATAATAAGCTTTTGAAAATAAAATATACTAAAATAAGCACAAAGGATTGTTTCATTTTTTAAGATCTTAGAGCACTGGTCACTGTTCTTTTGAGATGGTTTCTAATTATTCATTGGATAAAATATAAATTCCCTTCCCTAGAAGTTAGAACATATTTCTTAACATAGGGTTAGAATAAACATGGGAGACCGTGGGTCCCCAGAGCTCACCCTCCCACCGCATTTTCCTCCCTCCTTTCCTTCTGTTCTTACCAGGGACCCAGAACACTAATAGCCCCAAGAGTTGCGCAGGGAACCTCATCTTGAGAAGGTGAACCGAGCAGTTCTGATCTGTCACTGCAAAGTTAGACCTGAGCTTTTATCTGGCAGCAAGGGAAGGTTCTCCCCAGGAGACAATATGCAAATCTCCTGGTGGGTGTAGTGGTATGAAAGAGCCAGTGGTTGGGGCTGGTCTTTCTTGTGAGCAATGTGATATAAAAATGTGTCTTGGAGGAAAACAAATAGAACTAAAGTACATTTTGCCTGTAGTCATGGGAAGAGGATCTAACTGTGAAATTTGGATCTTGAACAAAGACACATAATGTGTGCCCCTCTGAGAGAGCGCCAAGGTCATTCTGCACAATATAGAGATGTGCATTTAGGATGAATCTCTGTGAGGTGAATGCCATTCTACTTGGCTCCCTCCCAGCTCATTTAGAGAAGGAAAGAGCCCTATCCCCACAAGCACTGCAGGGCAGTGTGCTTGCACATACAAAGGGAGACTTCAGCCAGCTCAAGAGTTATCTGGTATCTGCTGTTACCAGGATTACTGTTCATGAATGTTAGATGCAAGTGTTAAAATCTGCCTTCCCCTGGAATCTGGTGATTTATCTACATAAGAGTGCTCTGTTGAAGGTCTTTACCTGGAGAATGATATGTGTCTCTTGCATTTAAAAAGCACATAGTTGCAACTTAAGTAAGAGGAAAGAATTTCATGACTCAGGCAGTGAATATAAAAATCACTAGTGACCAATTATAGCAATCTGGTATATGTCTCACCATAATTATCTCACATATGCAAGATTAACAAGAGGGCATTAAGAGAAGAATTTCCTAGGATAAGGATACAGAACAAACAAGAAATAACTTCACATTCTGTTTTTCTGAGTGGTGTTCAGGGAAACTCTTCCCACACAGTCTCCCTGGTCGTGTGGAATCAGGTCCTGTCAGGGCTTCCAGGTTTTGGTCAATTCTGAGTTTATGTGAGTCTACCCCAGCCTGGAGGTGGTGCAGCCATAGTCCTGAGTCCACAGTTCAAATGGAGATGCTCTGTGTAAGAAGAGCTAGAACTGGATCCACAGTCTTATGTCTTAGCAAAACATTTACCTATGACTGCCACTTTCCTGGGCTTCCATGTGAAAATGATCACAGCTGAGTGATGTCAATCTACCACACAGCTGATCATTAGATAGGGAAACAACCCAATTATTCTTCATTTTTCAGAAATGTGTTTAACATTTTATTGAACTGCTCCTGAAAAGTGGTAACTACAACAAATCTCTTCTCAAGGATGGTCACAGTTCTAAAAAAAAAATGGGGACAGGGAAACAATTGAAAGTTTACTATGTAGTCTTAGGTAAGTTAACAAAAAGTCATGTTGCCCAAGAACACGAACAAACCAATGTAATTCTAGGTAAGATTCCAAAAGAAATCTTGATCCGAATGTCTTCCAAAAAATGTACCAAATAATATTTATTTACAAGGTTAAAAAAGATAATTGAGTAAAAATGATATTGATCTTTAATTGGTGAACTCCATGGCAATAATCTGGGTCAATCATATCACACTGTAGCTAAGTGGTAGAATTAGAATAAATAAATGTCTCATGTATAACTCTTAAATGTTTTAACCCTTTATTACATTTTGTAAATTTGTGTATTTGACTTTTTTATTATGATGTTGACCAATTCTAAGCTAGCTCCTGGCCTTATAAATGTCAGAGTCTTAATTAATCATGACAGTGAAAAGAGTCAGAAACAGCAGAAGTGGAAAGAAAAAATATATAAAATGTAAAGACACTAATTAAAAGAAAATACGATAGTCCATCTTATTGCTAGTTTTGAAGGATTACTCTGAAAAGGTGCTCAATGAAGAATCAGTTCTATTTATTATTTAATATAAACATTTGATTTATGGAAAAATTAATAACAAAAATTTGTCATGTTTTGTTTTACACAGTCAGTTCTTAAAAATGTTATTTTTACAAAGCATTCTTTAAGATGCTTGAATTAAGGGAGTAATGAATTTTTCAATTAAACAATGATAACTAAAAAGTCTACCATTTTGATTCATTATTCTATCACATCATCTATTGCTTTGCTTATCTGTAAAATGTAAAATGTTGCAAATATTCTTTTTTAGTCATAAAAGGGCTTTGAAATTACCCCATATACACTTGAAGAATAATATTCCTAATTCAGAGCAGAAATTTCTCTCTGCTATATGTTAACACATTATCCCAAGGCTTATTCATTAAGAGATAAAGCTGGTGGCTCCACAGTGGACACAGATTAGAAGGTGTAAGAACAGCCTCCATTAGGACCTAGGTGGGGAGCAGGCCTCTGTCTCTAATCTGAACCGTGGTCATCTGAACAAGGAAGAGCTGATATAGGTGGGGTTTATTGTCGTTCCATCCCATTTGTCTGATGCTGTTATTTTGGGGTCCATAAAATGGGAATCAAGAGTATCATTTTTAAGATTCATCAAGACAGTCTTGGAAGTAGAGTGTTGTGTCCATTATGTCAGTGTTTGTGTAGTGGAAAGTGTGTTCCTGTTTGAAGGGAGTTTAACTAGTTTGGGTTCTGGTCATGAAAAAGAAGATGTTCACAGGAGGGCAGTAGCATATGTCACTTTTAGTGGGTGAAGCTCTGATGTGTTTACAGGGAAAAAGTCCCTCACAGCAGGAGTCTGACCAGAGGCTAAAGTGCCAGGGTTGCTTCTCAGAAAGTGGAGATGGGGATTTATTGAAGAAGGGGCTTTTGTGTCTGGGGGATGTCACACAGCAGCACAGTGGGGAGTCTCTGGGTTAGAGAGCTCCCAGGGCAGAAGTGGTTTGGTGTTTTCATAACCAGGGGAGTATCAATTACTTTCATATGCAGGTGAGGTTTTCTGAGATATATAGTGTAAATATTCTCTGAATGGCTAGAAACCTAGTTATTTGGGCTCTTTTTGAAATTACTGGATTGTAAAATTTGAATTTGGCACAGGCCATAGAGAAATAAGCCTGTAGTTTAAAAAATAAACAGCATAGGGCCAGGCCACACAGGCCATGTCTGGCTCATTTATACATCACTGAGAGGTTGTGTAACTATACCAAGATGAAAAAATAAAATACATTTTTAATTTTTAATTTAGGTAAGATAGCTTACCTGTGGAAAAATGATAACATAATTTGAGAATTCTCACATTCATAGCTGCTTCGTTCATACCAAATAGTTTCAAGAATCAATGAAATCTTCATATGAATTTTGAACAAAGAAGTTTAAGACAATTAAGAAAAATCAGAGGTCAAATTAAATCATTTAAACTGATTTCTAGAATCAACTGAAATCCTTGCTTAGTCTCTTTCTTTTGTCTCCTTTTAACAAATAATCCAAAGTTCAGAATAGGAATGAAACACTAGCTGAATTAATAATTTAGTGTTATTCCATGTCTGCTAATAATAATAATAACATAGTATCTGCATCAGCAACTGGAAATGGTGACTCTCTGCCTTGTAGAAGCAGGAGCTTCACATTACAGTAGTGAGCTGCACTTTTTCTGGACCTCCTTGGCAAGTAGCCAAGGATCATTCAAAATTCACATCTTAATTATCAACTGCTTTCACATTTCAGTACCTCTGGAAATTGGCCCTTCTAAAATGCCTCCCAATAAAGAGAATGAAGAATCAGCAATAAAATAAAATAGGTAAAATAAAATAAAATAAAATAAATTGACATCCTACGAGCAGCCAGAAAATGAAAATATAATGCTTAATAGATGACTAGAAGTAAGATCACTTCCGAGAAACTTCCTTGATCAGATCTTACTCATATTTAATATTCTTGCCCTCACAAGTAAGGAACATTCTCAACCCAGAAAATTACTTTCTTTCTTTCTTTCCTTTTTTTTTTTTTTTGAGGCGGAGTCTCACCCTGATGCCCAGGATGGAGTGCAGTGGCACGATCTCGGCTTATTGCAACCTCGGCCTCCCGTGTTCAAGCGATTGTCCTGCCTCAGCCTCCCAAGTAGCTGGGACTAGGCACCAACCACCACACCCTGCTAACTTTTTTGGTATTTTTAGTAGAGATGGGGTTTCTCCATATTGACCAGGCTGGTCTTGAACTCCTGATCTTGTGAGCCACCCATCTTGGCCTCCCAAAGTGCTGCGATTACAGCATGAGCCACTGCACCCAGCCAACTTTTTGTGTTTTCTGGAAGCCTAGAAGACCTAGGTGAAATTTAAAATAGAGTATGATAATTTCTATTGATCTCTTATCCTAGTAAATATAATTGTTCAAAAATCATCTACTTTGGTTGGTACAAAAGTAATTGAGGTTTGGGCCATCAAAACTAATGGTAAAACCTGCAATTACTTTTGCATCAATCAAAATAGATAATTTTTAAGTCAAAATAAAAGGAGTAGTCCATTGATTCTGTGTATTTTGGGTCCATCATCTTACTGAAAAGTTCTGAGGGTTGAAATAAGGTGACCACACTGGGATGTCAGCTGTCACTTCCCCTCATCACTATCATTCCAGAAGCACATTTGCCAGAAACATTTTCTCTTTGGTTTCCTGCAGAGTTGTGCAATGAGAGGCCCTCCCTGAGATTTCAAAGTTAGAAGAGGAGGACTCAATACTGTTCATCAGCACCTGAAGGAAGACACTTGGGCAGAGATGAGGATCATCTGGAGAGGTGCTGCAGGCAGCTGACAGCATCAGCACCCCCAAACCTCGGCTTCCCTGACAGGTCTCAGGGGCACATGGCTAGGCAATTGTATCTTCTGAGGCAGATGCAATTTAGATTCTTGGGAAATCCAGAGAATCTCCCTTTTCTAACTTATGCATCTTTCATTACTATACCCAGAGGCCTTTAAAATTCTGTAAGTTAGACTCTTATTCCCTGTATTTAAAAACAAAAATAAAAAATCCTGGCCAGGGGAAGTGGCTCACACCTGTAATCTCAGCACTTTGGGAGGCCGAGGTGGGCAGATCATCTGAGGTCAGGAGTTCGAGACCAGCCTGGTCAACATGGCAAACCTGCATCTCTACTAAAAATATAAAAAAGTAGACAGATGTGGTGGCATGCAACAGCAGTCCCAGCTGCTTGGGAGGCTGTGGCATGAGGATCTTTTGAACCCAGGAAGAGGAGTTTGCAGTGAGCTGAAGTTGCACCACTGCACTCCAGCCTGGGTGACAGAGCAAGACTCTGTCTCAAAACCAGAAAAAAATCCTACTTGGAATACCTAGAGTCACTTCTCCTTGACTGTATGAATTCCAACAGGCCATATTTCAGACTCTTCAATTGTTCTTAATGAAATCAGGAGGCACATTGGCGTTGTGCTGCTGGGGATAAGGAGGAGCAAAGACAAGGTGCAGAGGAGGCTTCATGGCCCTTTCTACCAAAACCTCCCGGAGACTTTCAACACTTGGCTGTATTTTGAGAAACACTCTCAACATACGCAGGCATCAGTAGGAGCAGCTAGAGCAACTCAACCTCACACAGTTGCTTCCCTGAGATTTGTTTTTTTTTTTTTGCAATAGATCTAAACCATCCTGAGGAGTTTATGTTATGACTTGTATCATTTTAAGAGGATAATAACTTTCCTGTTGACAATAATATGTTGCAACATCTTCAGGCTACGGGTTGCTGATGGTGAAAGAATAATCTGTCCCATATCCACTACCATTGAACCTTAATGGGATCCAGATTGTAAACTACATGCTCCATAGATCAGGTGCTCAGGGGCTTTCCCTGGTTTTTGTTTATACTAGTTTAAATAATAGCTAATGTCCTTACCAGCCCACAAGTGGTGGTGACTCTGTGTCGAAGAAATGCAGACAGGGAGGATGAAGATGAGTCCTATGGATGTCACATTTGGAACCAGAAGTTGGAAACATGAAAACAAATATCGGCCCTATTCATATTATAAGAAGACTTCCCTGAATTGCCAGGTAGTACTGAGCACACTGACTGAGTAAATTCCTCATCTTCTTTTTCACCTGGAAGCCAGAACAGTAGGAGCCCCAGGAGCTGAGTGAAGGCACTCATGTCCATGCTGTGTCCTAACAGGGACTGATTCCTTCAAAGGCTGTCACCAGCCTATTAAAAAGACTTCAGGCAAGGGGGCTGTGTTCTGAGAACGTGCAAATCAGCAGGAGGTGGGCAGGCTAGGCACAGCTGCAATGCTCTCTCATCTCAGTAATTTAGCACAGGCCTGGTGTCTTCAGTATCCCAGGTCAGACCAGGGCAGTCATAGTATTGAAAGTTCTAGCCAGGGCAATCAGGCAAGGGAAAGCAACAAAAGGTATTTGATTAAGAAGAGAGGAGGTCAAACTATGTCTGTTTGCAGATGACACGATGCTTCATCTAGAAAACCCCATCATCTCAGCCCAAAGGCTTCTTATTTATTTATTTATTTATTTAGAGATGGAGTCTTGCTCTGTTGCCCAGGCTGGAGTGCAGTAGCATGATCTCAGCTCACTGCAAACTCTGACTCCAGGTTCAAGTGACTCTCCTGCCTTAGCCTCCCAAGTAGCTGAAACTACACACGTATGCCACCTCACCTGGCTAATTTTTTGTATTTTTAGTAGAGATGGGTTTTCACCATTTTATCAAGGATGTTCTCTATCTCCTGACCTTGTGATCCACCTGTCTTGGACTCCCATAGTGCTGGGATTACAGGTGTGAGCCACTGTGCCCAGCCTGAAAAGCTTCTTAAGCTGATAAGAAACTTCAGCAGTCTCGAGTTACAAAATTAATGTGCAAAAATTGTTACAGCATTTCTATACCCCAACAGCAATCAAGCTGAGAGCCAAATCATTAGCTACCACTCACAATTGCTACAAAAAGAATAAAGTACCTAGCAATACAGGTAATGAGGGAAGTGAAGGATCTTTACAAAGAGAACAACAAACTACTGCTCAAAGAAATCAGAGAGGACACAAACAAATGTAAAAACATTCCATGCTCATGTATAGGAAGAATCAATATTATGAAAATGGCCATACTGCCCAAAGTAATTTATAGATCCAATGCTATTCCCATTAAACTACCATTGATGTTCTTCACAGAAACAGAAAAAAACTATTTTAAAATTCATGTGGAATGCAAAGAGAGCCTGAATAGCCAAGGCAATTCTCAACAAAAAGAACAAAGCTGGAGGCATCATGCTATTCAACTTCAAACTATACTACAGGTCTACAGTAACGAAAACAGCATGGTAATGGTGCAAGAGCAGACACATAGACCAATGGAACAGAATAGAGAACCCAGACCTAAGATCACACCCCTAGACAATCTAATGTCTGACAAACCTGACAAAAACAAGCAATGGAGAAAAGATTCTCTAATGAATGTTGCTGGAAAAACTGGCTAGCAACATGCACAGAATTGAAACCAGACTCCAGCCTTACGCTTTATCTAAAAGTCATCCCAGAACTCTCCACCCCAAATCCACAGAACATGCATTCTTCTCAGCACCACGTCACACCTGCTCTAAAACTGGCCACACATTTGGAAGTACATCACTCCTCAGCAAATGCAAAAGAACAGAAATCATAAGAAACAGTCTCTCAGACAACAGGGCAATCAAATTAGAACTCAGGATTAAGAAACTAACTCAGAACCACACAAGTTCATGGAAACTGAACAATTGGCTCCTGAATGTCAACTGGAAAAACAATGAAATGAAGGCAGAAATAAAGATGTTCTTCAAAACCAACGAGAATGAAGACACAATGTACAAGAATCTCTGGGACACATTTAAAGCAGAGTCTAGTGGGAAACTTATAACAATAAATGTCCACGAGAAGTGAGAAAAGATCTAAAATTGATACCCTATCATCAATATAGAAAGAGCTAGAAGGGCAAGATCAAAAAAACTCAAAAGCTAGAAGAAGACAAGAAATAACTAAGATCAGAGCAGAACTGAAGGAGATAGAAACACAAAAAAAACCTTCAAAAAATCAATAAATCCAGGAGCTGGTTTTTTGAAATGATCAACAAAATAGACCACTATCCAAATTAATAAAAAGTAAAAGAGAGAAGAATCAAATAGATGCAATAAAAAATGATAAAGGGGATATCACCACTGATTCCAAAGAAATACAAACTACCATCAGAGATTACTACAAACAACTCTATGCAAATAAACCAGTAAATCTGGAAGAAATGGATAAATTCCTAGACACTTGCATCCTCCCAAGCCTAAACCAGGAAGAAACTGAAACCCTGAATAGACCAATAACAAGGGCTGAAGTTGAGGTAGCAATTAATAGCCTACCAACCAAAAAAAGCCCCGGTCCAGATGGGTTCACAGCCCAATTGTACCAGATGTACAAAGAGGAGCTGGTAGCACTCCTTCTGAAACTATTCCCAACAATTCAAAATGAGGGAATACTTCCCAAATCATTTTATGAGACCAATTTCATCCTGATACCAAAATCCGGCAGAGACTCAACAAGAAAAGAAAACTTCAGGCCAATATCCATGATGAACATAGATGCAAAAATCTTCAATAAAATATGGGCAAACTGATTGCAACAGTACATCAAAAAGCTTATCCAACACGATCAAGTAGGCGTCATCCCAGGGATGCACAGCTAGTTCAACATACACAAGTCTATAAATGTAATACACCACATAAACAGAACCAAAGACAAAAACCACATGATTGTCTCAATAGATGCAGAAAAGGCCTTCGACAAAATTCAACAGCACTTTATGCTAAAAACTCTCAATAAACTAGGTATCAACAGAATGTATCTCAAAATAATAAAAGCTATTTATGACAAACCCACAGACAATATCATACTGAATCAGCAAAAACTGGAAGCATTTCCTTTGAAATATGGCACTAGACAAGGGTGCTCTCTCTCATCACTCCTATTCAATATAGTATTGAAGTTCAAGCCAGAGCAATCAGGCAAGAAAAAGAAATAAAGGGCATTCAATTAGAAAGGAGGAAGTCAAGTTGTCTGTTTGCAAACAACATGATTTATATTTGGAAGACCCCATCATCTCAGCCCAAAATCTCCTGAAACTGATAAGCAACGTCAGCAAAATCTCAGGATACAAAATCAATGTGCAGAAATCACAAGCATTCCTATACACCAATAGCAGATTTAAAGAGAGCCAAATCAAAAACGAACTCCCATTCACAATTGCTACAAAGAGAATAAAGTACCTAGCAATACAACTAACAAAGGATGTAAAGGACTTCTTCAGGAAGAACTACAAACCACTGCTCAAGGAAATAAGAGAGGACACAAACAGATGGAGAAACATTCCATGCTCAAGGTTAGGAAGCATCAATATCGTGAAAATGGCCATATTGCCCAAAGTAATTTATAGATTGAATGCTATCCCCATCAAGCTACCAATGACCTTCTTCACAGAACTGGAAAAAACCACTTTAAACTTCATATGGAACCAAAAGAGGGCCCACATAGATAGTCAAGACAATCCTAAGCAAAAAGAACAAAGCTGGAGGCATCATGCTACCTGATTACAAACTATACTACAAGGCTACAGTAATCAAAACAGCATGGTACTGGTACCAAAACAGAGATATAGACCAATGGAACAGAACAGAGGCCTCAGAGGCAATGCCACACATCTATAATCATCTGATCTTTGACAAACCTCACAAAAACAAGCAATGGGGAAAGGATTCCCTGTTTAATAAATGGTGTTGGAAAAACTGGCTAGCCATGAGCAGAAAGCAGAAGCTGGACCCCTTTCTGACACATTACACTAAAATTAACTCCAGATGGGTTAAAGACTTAAACATAAGACCTAACACCATAAAAATCCCCAGAAGAAAACCTAGGCAATACCATTCAGGACATAGGCATAGGCAAGGACTTCATGACTAAAACACCAAAAGCATTGGCAACAAAAGCCAATATAGACAAATGGGATCTAATTAAACTCCAGAGCTTCTGAACAGTAAAAGAAACAACCATTAGAGTGAACCAGCAACCAATAGAATGGGAAAAAGTTTTTGCAATCTACCCATCTGACAAAGGGCTAATATCCAGAATCTACAAAGAGCTAAAACAGATTTACAAGAAAACAAACAAACAAACAAACCCATTTAAAAGTGGGCAAAGGATATCAACAGACACTTTTCAAAAGAAGACATATATGAGGCCAACAAATATGAAAAAATGCTCATCATCACTGGTCATTAGAGAAATACAAATCAATACCACATTGAGATACCACCTTACACCAGTTAGAATGGCAATCATTAAAAATCCTGGAGACAACAGATGCTGGAGAAGATGTGGAGAAATAGGAACATTTTTACACTGTTGGTGGGAGTGTAAATTAGTTCAGCCATTGTGGAAGACAGTGTGGCACTTCCTCAAGGACCTAGAAATAGAAATTCCATTTGACCCAGCAATCCCATACTGGGTATATACCCGAAAGATTATAAATCTTTCTATTATAAAGACACATTCACTCATATGTTCATTGTGGCACTGTTTACAGTAGCAAATACCTGTAACCAATCCAAATGCCCATCGACGATAGACTGGACAAGGAAAATGTGGCACATATACACAATGGAATACTATGCAGCCATAAAAAAAACAATGAGTACATGTCCTTTGTAGGGACATGGATGAATCTGGAAATCATCATTCTCAGCAAACTGACACAAGAACAGAAAATCGAACACCACATGTTCTCACTCATAGGCAGGTGTTGAACAATGAGAACACTTGGACACAGGGAGGGGAGCATCACACACTGGGGCCTTTTGGGGGGCGGCTAGGGGAGGGACAGTGGAGGGTGGGGAGGTTAGGGAGAGATAACATGGGGAGAAATGGCAGATACCGGTGACGGGGATGGAGGCAGCAAACCTCCTTGCCATGTATGTACCTATGCAACAAGGCATCACATTCTCATGCCAGTCAGAATGATCATTATTAAAAACTCCAAAAATAACAGATGCTGGCAAGGTTATGGAGAAAAAGAAATCCTTTTATACTGTTGATGGGAGTATAAATTAGTTCAGCCATTGTGGAAAACAGTGTGGTGATTCCTCAAAGATCTAGATACATAAATAACATTCAACTCAGTCATCTCATTACTGAATATATAACCAAAGGAATATGAATTATTCTATTATACAGATGCATGAGTATGTTCACTGCAGCACCATTTACAATAGTACAGACATAGAATCAATGTAAATGCCCATTAATGATAGACTAGATAAAGAAAATGTGGGACAAATACACCACGAAATACTATGCAGTTATAAAAAAAGATGATGACTTTTGTAGGGACGTGGATGGCACTGGAGGCTGCTACCCTTAGCAAACTATTGCAGGAATACAAATCCAAATATTATACCACATGTTCTTACTTATAAGTGGGAGCTAAATGATGAGAACACATGGACACATAGGAGGGAAGAATGCACACTGGGGCCTACCAGAGGATGGAGGGTGGGAGCAGGTAAAGCATCAGGAAAAATAACTAATGGATACAAGTTTTAATACCTGGGTGATGAAATAATATATACAACAAACTCCGATGACACACATTTACCTATGTAACAAACCTGTACACTTACCCCGGAATTTAAAATAAAAGTTTTAAAAAAAAGTATTTCAAGGAAAATGTGATCTTATTGAATAAAGAATAATTTTGTGAAAAAAAGAGGCTCAATTGAAGGTGACAGAAGAGCTCCCAAATAACAGCCACCTAAACAAGATAGTATACTTCTTGCTCACACAAAATTATAGGCTTGGCCCTCCAGGTTTGATATGGCAGCTCTGTTTCATGAATCCACACTCCCCCAGCTTTAGTTAGGGTGCATCTCATTTACCAATAGTCACATAGAGCTTCTGGGGCTTCAGGAAACACAAGTGCATCTAAGCTGTAGTAATGAAATAGTAGTAGAAAGAACAAAAGATACTCTCCTATAAGGAAAGGCCCTGGAAGTCACAGGCAAATAATCATGCCTTTATCTCACTTTCCCAAATTTAGTTCCATGGTCCCATTGACCTGCAAGGGAGGCTAAAAATGTAGTCTTTACATGGATGATAATGTTATCAGCTGACTCTGTGGAATTCTAAGGAAAAATGGGAGGCTTAATATTAAAAAGAAACTAGGATTCTTCGACACACATAATACCCATTCTATAATAGTAATAATTACTTTTTAAGGAACTCTTATATTAACAAGAAAAAACTTGGGAAACGCAGACCCTGAACACAATATGAATAGATAATTCAAAGTAGGGAAAACTTTAATGGATTAGAAATATGTGAAGAGCAACTCAGAAATAATAATGACCTAATAAGTGATTCAAAATAACATTTTATATCTGTTTATTAATTTTAGAAATTTGGATTATGCCAAAAATTAGTGAAAATGTGAGGATATGGGCATGTTCATATTTTATCTCAAGGATGCAGACTCATTTGGAGATTGTTTTCTTAGTACTTGGGGAAAACTATTATGTGTATACTTTATGTCCTGATCATCACATCCTGGGTATATTCCCCTGATTAGCAGTCACAGAAGTCTATCAGAGGACATTTTTCAAAGATCTTATTTGCAAAATTTTATTCTAATTGTACTGAATTTACAAGCACATTTTATGTGTAAGATACGGAACAGCTATTATAAACAAATTCATGATGTAATATGCACATATGAACTATATATTCCATATGAAATATATGCTTGTGTACATATGTGCATAATACATACTCATGAAGCACTATTGGTAGGCTTAAAATGATGTGCAAACACATTAAGGATATTCTAAGAAGCAGATGGCTATCTATAAATAACTAACTTACCTATATTTAAAAGGTATATATACACATGGCTGGGTGTCGTGGCTCACGCGTGTAATCTCAGCACTTTGGGTGGCCCAGGACAGGGTATCACTTGAGTCCAGGATTTTAATATGACTCTGGACAGCATGGTGAAAGCCCATCTCTACTAAAAATAGAAAAATTAGCCAGGTGTGATTGCCCTTACCTGTAGTCTCAGCTACTTTGGGGGCTGAAGTGAGAGGCTCACTTCAGTCTGGGATGTCAAGGCTGCAGTGAACTGAGATTGTGCCACTGCATTCCAGCCTGGGTGACAAAGTGAGACGAGCCTGTCTCAAAAATAAAAATAAAAGATACACACACAAAGCACAGCATTATATCATTTTTAAAGACATCTCCAGGGAAATATATCAAAAATTAGAAAATTCAAGTGAAGGTAAAAAAATCGTGGAAAATAAATAAAGTAGAGAAAAATGAGAGGTGATTTCGAATGATAAACTGAGATGTTTAACTCAGTTCAGTGAACTATTTCTTCCACTCTTACACTTAACAGGATAAAAAAGCCATTCCTAGCGTTTCACTGTTACAAATTCTTCGAAATGGGATTCTTGTCCTTTGATTATTTTAGGTTGACAAATTTATACCAAAATAGTGGGCTTTGTAAATCAGTGTCTTTATGATAGGTTTCCCTAAACAGTATGTCTTAAAAATACTAAATTTTGTCCCTTGTTTGTCTTTTCCACAAGCAAATGAAACTTCCTCCTCAACAAGCAGGTGGAAGAACTTGTGCAGTGTTACTTCAGGGACGTGACGTGGCACAGTAGAAGTAGAATGGAGCTGCACATTTTAAAAAATGTTTTGCTTTGGACCTTGGAGGGCCCAAGGGGCTAGTGAAAGAGAGGAAGGGGATGGAGTGTGAAGTTGGTAAAAGTGGCGGAAGCTGGCCCGGCATCCTGGAGGAGCAGGAAGAGAGTGCGTGTTCCACTTTCCACTCTTCCCCACTATTCCACAGGGTCCGGGGAGAAGAGCAAAGGGGTCTCTGGTTCCCAGGAGAGGGCCTGGGCTAGACTTTTTGATGGAGACAGTTGGGTGGTGAGTGTCCAGGCAGACAGGACTGAGGCTTGCCTTATAGAAAATTCTCATCATTGAAGTGAGGTGCAGAAACAGCAGCAAACCAGCACTTCTGAAGGGAACACCTGAGCACAGCTCATTCTTTCCTGATGAGGCTTTGCTCCTGAGGAGTCCTTGCTATTAATAATTCTCTTTCTGCCAAAGAAAACTTGGTTCCTGCATATTTACTGTGAAGGCATGTGATGACCCTACAGCACTCCCAGGAATCATCAAAATCTGTATTAAAGATCCAGAGCAGAGGTGGTGGTTTGCTGAGTGACTGCTGACAGAGGCAAAGTCGGTAGGGTCCTTGCAGATATCAGGGTCTTGCTATTCTCCAATGAGGAGGAGGGAGATTCCAAATAAATAGTGGCTATCACCCAGACCTCCTCCCCACAATGCTCATGCAGAGGGAATGAGGCAGAAGAACTGCTACCTGCCTAGCCACTTATCTCTGACACTTGGTTTTATCCTGTGTCTCCCACTCAGGCACTGATCATTAACCTCCAGATGCTCTGGGATACAGCAGAGAGAGTTGGCTGGCTGTACTGGGGAGAATAGGGATGCCAAAAGCCTATGGAACCAGGTAACATCAGGTGGTCTTCCATTCAAATCCTATCTGGTCTCTACCGCTATGAGATTTTAAGAACAGAAAACACAAGGCTTTTTGTAGGGCCACACACAACACAAGGCTTTTTGTAGGTCTATACACTCCTCAGCCTAGCCTTTGAATGCAGAGGCCAGCTGAGAAGCTAACAGTGCTCCTGACCAAGGCCAGATGCCCAGCTTGGGGCCTCAAGGCTCTCTGTAGCTTCTCGGCTTGTGCATGTGCCATTCACATCTGCCATGATAGCCCCATATCACCGCACAAGCCAGGCATTATCCATCCACCTGGGTAGCAGTGTCAAAAAGACTTACTCTGACTTGCTTTTCCTCACTTGCCACCTATTTTGGAGTCTAAAAGGTCAAAACCCTGCTTTCTATGTTTTATACAGATGGAAGAAGCCTCATATACTTGGCACCCAAAACACCTCCCTGACACTTAGATGTTCTTTAGGCCTGCCCTGTAGGGATCTCTAGATCCAGATGAAAAGGCCACAGGTTTACTCAGGACTGAGTGACTTCATGTCTGAGGCCATTTTCCTGGCTCCTGAAAGTTATAAATGGTCCTCAGTGCAGGCCTTCCCCAGCCTCACTGTCCCTCCAGCATTTGGTCATCTTACTCCAGCCATGTTTACACGGCCCATCCTGAAAGCTCAGACTTCACCTTTCTTTCTTCTCTCTGTGGAAAGCCTCTTCTCTACCCACTTGAACTGGAACTCCATGCATATACTTACTTAAGGTCTTCAAAAAAAGAGCCCCTATCCTGATTGCCAGATTCTAGGGATATGGACAGCTTTTGCACTGGAGGGTGGTGGCACCTGGGCTGGGTCTGGTTAAAGGGTGCTGGTTCGGTGTTGGCCATCAGTGTAGGGTCACATGGATATGGCAGAGAAAGACTCCTATAGCTTTTGCAGTTCCCTTTGCTGTCAGTAGGTGGCAAGAGAGCCTAGTGGCCTCTGGCATAAATGCATTTACATCAAAGTGTCTGTGTATGTATCTGTGTTTGTGACTTATGTTTGTTTTATATGGATATATAGTTTTTTATATGTATGCATATATACGTAATTAAATATGCTATCTATATTTATTTATGAATAAATATGTTGCATGGGCCAAGAACCAACTTTCACTTTACCCTGTGAAGTGATGCTGAAAATCAACCCACAAAGGGCAGATTAATAGAAGGAAAGGCATGCATATTTATTAATGTGTATGAGTCACACAAAATATAAGAACTCAAAGGCAAGATGGCCGATGCTTTTATAATATCTAAAGGTCACAGCAAGAATAGGTGCTTGGATAATGGCATCTGTACATTGGACTTCACATACCAGGTCATTTCTTCTTCTGCTGTTTGAGAAAGTTGAGCCTAGGGCTCTCTGTAGCATCCAGATTGCACATGGGCCATTCATATCCACCATGGCGACTGGTCTCACCCCACAAGCTAGGCCCTAGTTAGGTGACAGGCATCATCCATCCACCTGGGGTGGCAGTTTTCAACCATCTGCCACTGACCTAGTTTTATTCTCCTGTCCTTTACATTTGAGTGCACAAGAGTTTGTTAAATCAGCCTCTTGTTTTCCGTGCTTCTTATGCTTATGGCAAGGACACAGGAACCTGGTACACTGTGTGCCTCCAAATTGATGTTCTTCAGGGCTGCCCTGTAGGATTCTCTAGGTGCAAATAAAACCAACCAGACGAGACTTACCCAGGATCATGTAGCTGTCAGCATCTGAGGCCACTTACCTGGCCTCCAAAAGGCCCTAATGGCCCTCAGTGCAGTTCCACCCTGGCCTGGTTCTCTCTCCACCCTCTACCATCTGATGCCATCCACACTTGTGCTGCCCTTGCCCACCCTGAGGGCTCAGACTTAGCCATTTTTCCTGTCCACTTTGGATATTCAAAAGAAGAGTGCCTGTCCTGATTGAAAAGTTTGGGTAGCAGATAGCTTTTCAATTAAAGGGTGATGGGCCTTGGGCTAGCTCTGATTAAAGATACTGTCCTGGTGTTTGCCATCAGGAAAGGGTCTGGAAACTGGCAGAAAAAGACTCTTGTGATCATTTTGGACCTCTTCACTGACAGTAGGTGACAAAAGGACCCTCTGGTCCCCACTATTAATATAACTGCATTTGTGTTATGTATGTGTTTCTGTTTGTGTTCTTTTAAAATTATGTCTGTACATATATTAATATGTGTAGTTTTATATATATATTCTGCACAACTCCAGTCTCACTCAGGTATCACTCCTCTATATATCCAAGTTCTCTTGTGAGCATCTGCAAGTGATGCCATACTCTTTCTCAATTGACTGATGGCCAGTCTCAGAATGGTGGATCCATATGTTATGGGTACCTGTTTACTAATGGCCCATACCTATAGACAGCTGGCCTGGTCTTTTCAGGCCCCTTACTAAGAGTGTTGTGTAAAACCTTAGAACTTTTGAAAAATAATTGGACTTTTGGCTAAAGGAAATGAAAAGATTGCCCAAAATATCATCAGTTAGAGGAAGCTCTCTGTGCCTAGATTTTTTGACATGAGATAATAGCCAATATGGCTTAACCCAACCCAAAATTGTATGCTCTCAACAGCTTCTGTTCTGTTCTGTTTTTTTTAAATCAATTGTTGCTCTCTGAAATTCCAATGATGTGCTAACTTAGTTAACATCTCCTTTCTAAATGTGAGGGTTAAGGAGTTGGCAGTAATTCATATAATAATTAGTTTGAATCAAATTACTTTCTTTTGGAATAAAGTAAGTCAGGCCAGCCACTCTGAAAGAAGGTGAGTTTTTTGCTGGAGTCAGAAAGTCCATGCTTTTGGGGGATAAATCCTTTGGGAAAGGGGATACAGTAAAACTAGTCAATAGAGATAAGGTGAAGGGTTCAAGGCAGCTCTATATGGAGAACAGGGGTAGGGATAAGAGGTAGTAAGAGGAGAAAGATGAACTTTTGCTTTTTCAAAATATTCCTAGGTACTGTCCTAATGTTGATACCAACAGTACATCCATACCATGGAATATTCTGCAGCCATTAAAGAAGTAAGGTAGATTTATGGGTAAAAAAAAAGTGTACCAAGACAAGGATGCCTTCTCTCACCACTCCTATTTAACATAGTATTGGAAGTTCTGGCCAGGACAATCGGACAAGAGAAATAAATAAAGAGTAGTCAAATAGGAAGTCAAACTTTCCCTGTTTGCAGATAACATAATCCTATATTTAGAAAACCCCATCATCTCAGTCCAAAAGCTTCTTAAGCTGATAAGCAACTTCAGCAAAGTCTCAACTTACAAAATCAATGTGCAAAAAATTGCTAGCATTCTTGTATACCAACAACAGGCAAACAAAGAGCCAAATCATAAATGAAGTCCCATTTACAACTAACACAAAAAGAATAAAATATCTAGGAATACAGTTAACAAGGGAAGTGAAGGACTTCCTTAAGGAGAACTCCAAACCACTGCTCAAGGAAATCAGAGAGGAAACAAACAAATGGAAAACATTTCATGCTCATAGGTAGGAAGAATCGATATCATGAAAATGGCCATACTGCCCAAAGTAATTTATAGATTCAATGCTATTACCATTAAGCTATCACTGGCATTCTTCAAAGAATTAGAAAAGACTATTTTAAAATTCACATAGAACCAAAAAAGAGCCCAAACAACCAAGATAATCCTAACAAAAAGAACGAAGCTGGAGACATCATGCTAACCAGCTTGAAACTATACTACAGAGCCACAGTAACCAAAACAGCATGGTACTGGTATAAAAACAGACACTTAGACCAATGAAACAGAATAGAGAACTCAGAAATAAGACCACACACCTAAAACCATCTGATCTTCAACAATACTAATAAAAACAAGCAATGGGGAAAGGACTCCTTATTTAATATAAGGTGCTGGGAGAACTCACTACCCATATGTAGAAAATTGTAACCTCCTTCTTTACACCTTATAAAAAAATCAACTCAAGATGAATTAAAGACTTAAAGGTAAAACTCAAAACTGTAAAAACCCTAGAAGAAAATCTAGGCAATACCATTTAGGACATAGACACAGGCAAAGATTTCATGACAAAAATACCAAAAACAATTGCAACAAAAGCAAACATTGATAAATGGAATCTAATTAAACTTAAGAGTTTCTGCACAGCAATAGAAACTATCATCAGAATGAACAGACAACCTACAGAATGGGGAAAATTTTTTTGCAATGTCTCCACCTGATGAAAGTCTACTATCCAGAGTCTACAAGGAACCTAAATAAATTTACAAGGAAAAAAAAATCATTAAAAAATGAGCAAAGAACATGAACAGATACTTCTCAAAAGAAGACATTGTGCAGCCAATAAACATATGAAGAAAAGCTCAACATCACTGATCATTTGAGAAATGCAAATTATAAACCACAATTAGATAGCATCTCATGCCAGTCAGAATGGCAATTATGAAAAAGTCCAGAAACAACAGATGCTGGAAAGGTTGCAGAGAAAAAGGAATGTTTTTATATGTGTTGGTGGGAGTGTAAATTAGTCCAACCATTGTGGAAGATAATGTGGCAATTCCTCAAAGATCTAGAAGCAGAAATGCCATTTGACCCAGCAATCCTATTATTGGGTATATACCCAAAGCAATATAAATAATTCTATTATAAAGATACATGCACACATACATTCATTGCAGCACTACTCACAATAGCAAAGACATGGAATCAACCCAAATGCCCATCAATGATAGACTGGATAAAGAAAATGTGGTACATATACTCTGTGGAATAGTATGCAGCCAAAAAGGGAACATGATCACAACCTTTGCAGGGACGTGGTTGGAGCTGGAAGCCATTATCCTCAGCAAACTAACTCAGGAACAGAAAACCAAATACCTCATGTTCTCACTTATGAGTGGGAGCTGAACAATGAGAACACAAGGACACATGGGTGGGGAACAACACGCACTGGGGCCTGTTGTGGGGGTAGAGGGAGGGAGAGCATCAAAAGAACAGCTAATGGATACTGGGCTTAATACCTAGGTAATGGGTTGATCTGTGCAGCAAACCACCTGACACACGTTTACCTATGCAACAATCCTGCACATCCCACACATGTACCCCTGAACTTAAAATAAGTTGGAAGAAAAAGTGCACAACAGACTGCATGCTTCCATTTCTGCGTATAATTTGAAAGGTGATATATGCATGCATACATTAGAGTATATGCAGAGAGTATTTCTGGAAGAAATGTAATAAATAGTGACTTTGTCTCTATGAAAGAAGCCTGGGGATAAAGGTCTGAGGTAGGATGTTTTTTTCCAGGAGCACATTTTTAATTTGTATGTACTTTACTTATAATTTTTTTAAAAACTAGTTAAAGATTTTTTAGGATTACCCTTACCTTTGAGAGAGGTGGTGTAGAGCAAGGGACTTAGGGAATCTGAGGAGAGAAGAAACAGATAATCTGTTTGTCTTTCTTACTTTCAAGAAAGATCAGGGCTTGTATATCCCAGGACTCCTGTGGTTTTGGAGCCTCAGCTGGACTATGGTTCAGTAAGCTCATCTGGGCTGACCTGGAACTGAACTACCATTTGTGAACTCTTTCTATGGGAGAAAGGCAAATGTTCCACAGAACATACTAAACCAAACTGCCTCCACGCATTCTTTCTCAACTTCTTATTAGCTTTAAAAAAAAAAAAAAAAAAAAAAAAACTTTGAATTTAACCTAGGAGGCCTGAGCCATCCATATTCTAACTCATTTTCTCAGTAGTGACAAAAACACTATATGCATTTCTGTGGTTGGCTACCTTCTATATATTTTGTTTGGTTTATTTCTTTGAGAAGATAACCTCTGTTTTGCATTTTCTTTTCTAACTAACTTCTATGCTTTTGTTTTGAGGAAAGTTGTTGCTTTTTCCTTGCTTGCATGCCTGATAGAGAGCTATTGGCATTTGGTACATATCTGTTCACTCAGTAAATTAAGGGTGGACACCAAAGCAGATAGGTTACTATAAGTTGTCACAGGTAAAGCTTTGGTCTGAGAAGACACTGTAGAAGAGGTTTCAGTCTAGCACAGTGCTTCTCAATTGTAGCATTGTTGACATAATTCTTTGCTGAGCTACTGAGATAATTCTTGGTTGTGGACCACTGTCCTGTGTATTACAGGCACTTAAGCAGCATCCCTGGCCTCTACCCACTAAATGCCAATACGAACCACTAGTTGTGACAATTAAAAAAAATGTCTCTAGGTGGTGCCAAATGTCCCCTGGAGCAAAACCATCCTGATTGACTAAAGGAATTCACTCAGGATGGTGGCAAAAATATTAAGGGAAAAGTAGTAGAGAAAGTTTATAAAATATAGTCTCAAACCTTTTGGAAGGCCTAAGGATTTTTTCATAGTTTCAGTAAAAGTTTCCACTGAAGGCAGCCTAAATCCCCCTTACATTTAGTTAATAAGTAAAGCAAACAGCTAGGGCATGTGGGGGAGCTTACCTAACTTGTTTACTCATGTGGTCTTAAAACTAATCTTTGAGCTGGATGTTGTCTCTCTTGGGGGGGAGGTTGGCCAGGGATATTATCCTCTAATGGTGTTCGCTTTGGGCATTGGAACCTGTGCTTTAATCTTTCAGTCTAGTGGTGTTGACTCAAGCCTTTGTCAATTAAACTTTACTAAATAAATGCAAGTCTCATTGGCTGGTGGGGGCTGGCGGTTGAGACTGTTTACAGCACTCTCCAGGGTGCCTGTAAGGCACCTGGTCACCCTCAGCCAGACTGGCAAACCATAAATCTGTGTGTCAGTGTACTTTATTCATCAACTCAACTTTATTGTTGAGTCAGGGTCTTCAGGGCAGATCCCCACAGGTGGCGACCCTGACAGTTGACAATCACCAATTTAGAGTGATTTTGGATTTTCTATTCAGTGTCTAGAAATTGGTCTCTATGTTGAGATAACTCTTCAAATCCTGGAAACCTAGAGATGTGGCCCAGCTAAAGATTCTGAAAACTTACATAGTGTCTTTGTGAAAAATTAGAAAAGGTACGTGGATGAATTAGAAAAGGGCTAGATAAGGAAGGTTAGGTCAGGTTTCATTCTCCATTTCTCCTCTCCTTTTATTCCTGCTATGTATATGAGGTGCTCTAAGTCAAGGGTCTTGCTGTGTTGATAGAGAACAGGTTCTTGGAGCCAGTACCCAGGAAGAGGGATGAAATGTAGACTTGATGGCCTCACCGTTAAATCAGCTGTACTATGGCCACTTCCAAATAGTGTATCAAGAAAACATTTCTCATTAATATGGATAAGGAGATTGTCCCTAAGAATGTAGTTGTTTAACAAATGTTTATTGAGGACCTACTATGTACTGGGAGGAAAAATGCTTCCCTCTACCTCTTTGCCCCCTTATTTCTGCCTAAAGTATTATATTTCTGTGTTTGGTATTATTTCTTTTTACATTTTTCAGAATCTGTCTTACTAGCACAAAGTCTTCTTCCCCTGCCCCCATAACTGACTTCTGAAGGGTCAATTGCAATTAAAAGGAAGAGGAGTAATGAGATGGCTCGAGTTTTCAGAATGTTCCTTAGCTGTGTGTCAGGGCTCCACAAGTGCACACCATGCTGGGCTGCATTCTGAAGGCCCTCCTTGGCTCTGACTGTATTTATAAGTTATTCTACAGTGTGCTAGCACATCAGTTGCCAAGGCAGTTTGTAGAATCTGCATCCCTGGAGGTATTCAGAAATACAACAAGATGGCAATCTCCATGATGGTTTCAGTGCAGTCCTGTTGATTAGAAGGAACAGGCTAGATTTTTCTGTCAAGGTTTGTTTTATTCTTGAGTGTCTTAGATGGAAGAGTTTGCTTTTTGGTGCAGGAGGGAGGGATATAAAGTGAAACTCTATGAAGTTATTGGCATAGCACTACACACAACCTGGATATTTATATTTATGTGTTTATTTTGAGATGGAGTCTTGTTCTGTCACCCAGGTTGAAGTGCAGTGGTACAATCTCAGCTCACTGCAATCTCTGCCTCCAGGGTTCAAACAATTCTTCTGCATTAGCCTCCCGAGAAGCTGGCCCGCCACCACACCCAGCTAATTTTTGTATTTTTAATAGAAACAGGGTTTCGCCATGTTGGTCAGACTGGTCTCAAACTCCCAACCTCAAGTGATTCATCTGCCTCAGCCTCCCAAAGTGCTAAGATTACAGGTGTGAGCCACCACTCCCAGCTCATCCTGGATAAATAGAGAGTAAAACATACTGTTTTCATGCTTTTATTGTTTTCAAAGTACTTTGTTGTGCCATGTGAGGGCCTTTTAGGTCTCTATGGCACAGAGGAGTCAGTGAAGTACAGAATCATTTAATTATCAGTTAGAGTGACAGCCTGGCTTGACACAGAACAGAAATAGTGTTTCTGGATGTCTGCTCTCCAAGTGCACACTCTTTTCTCTTGACCCTGTTGTTTCTTTGTGTTTGTGGTTTTCACTCTGTCATGTAGGGCTCATAGAGTTATAACAATCTGGGGAACCTATGTAGTATAAGTATGTCCTATACAACTTTTATACCAGACATCCTATATTTTATCTGGCCAACCTGGCCCCAGGCAACCCTATGTAAGGAACTTGTAGGTCCATTTTACAAGGGAAGGAACTGAAGCTCAAAGAGATTAAATGACTTTCCCACACTAACACCTGAGATGGAATGGCAAGCACCTGACTTCAAAGTCCCCAACATGGCTTTTGCTTGTCTAGGAGATGGAGCTCCAAGTAGAACCGGTTAAGGGGGTGAATGCATTGGTGGGAGATGTGATGAGTTTGAGATTGTATTGGGAGCATCTGGCACATGGTGGCCATCAACCAATTTTTAGTCTCTCTCTCCCTTCCTTCCCCTGTGTCAAATTGGAAATTTCCTTCAGACCCTCACATGGAGAGTCCTCTACAAACATGCTGAATTGCAGCCCTCGTAGGAAAGCAGAAGAAAGAAGGATGATGTTGGATTAGATCCCTGCCATGTGATTTATTATGACAGTCTGAGGTCTCAGACAGCTCAGTGCAAAGAGACTTTGGAATGCAGCCACAGATCCCTGGAAGAGACTTTACAGGTACCATGTTGGAGAGTGGAGAGTGAGAGAGATTGTCTCAAAGAACAGGAGCAGAGATTATCAGAGACACTGCAAACTTGAAAAGTCAGAATGGGTAGGACCTGGGAAGAAAAACAAAATCTTACCTTTACAATAGCTTCAGGGACCACAAATTTAAGGGCTCTCCAGAGGTTTTAGGAGAGAGAGAGTTGAGGAAGTGCTAGTCCAGGATAAAACCTTTCAAAAGAAACTATGCCTGTGGTCTCACTGCTATGGGCAGTGGTGGTGATGTCAGCATTTGCTCTTCTTGGGCTCCCTCCATGCCAGTGAAAACATGGAAGAACTTTTGCCTGTCCAGAAGGAGGGGAAGTTGTAGGAAGGAGGGAAGAGGGTGGTCCAGTGCAGGCACAGCCTGTTTGGAACCTTCTGTGCCTGCCTGGACCACCCTCTTCCCTCCTTTCTCCTTCCTTCAGCTGCCCCTCCTTCTGAATAGGTGAAAGCTTCTCCCATCTCCTCCTGGACTTCCTCATAGCTGTAGGCTTCCATTTTCCCAACCTCTATTTTGCAGAGGAGTTCAGTCCAGCCACATCTGTGCCAGAGCTTTGATGCCCCACTTATCAGCCACACAAAGGGCCCTGCCATTAACAAGACCTCCCTCACTAAGAATCCTTAATTTTTTAAAATAGTCATGCCTCTGCCATAAAGTCAGTGCCTGGGCAGCCAGCAACCAAGGAGAACCTACTAGACTTCTCTAAAATAGATACTGGGGCCTCCTTCCTCGACTATGGTCAAGGCCTAAGGTTCCTTCTCAAAGGCAGGCAATCCTGGGTTTTATGGCAAGAAGTACTTCCTATGTTCAAGATGCTCTGGGGGAGGGCTGGGTGTGGAGGGCCATGTGTGCAGGTCTTTAGGATTTCAGGTGAGCTGCCTTTTCTTGCAGTTTAAGAAGAAAACAGCCAGCCATTCCCTCCTTGTAATAAATGCTTTGCATATTTGAAGACAGTAGTTAGGTCATTCTTTGAGCTTTCTCATCTCCAAACAAAACAACTGTGGCTCCTTTAATCTTTCTCTGGAAAATCGTAAGGCCCATATGCAGAGGAAAAGCAAAACAAAACCACCTGATGAGGAAGGCCTCCTATCTCTAACTAAATGTCTATTTTGAAACATGGTCTGCACTTGAGTCTTTAATTACATGTAAATTCAGTAGCTTCAAGTGTCTCAGGCAGTGGGAGAACAGGTGCTGCTCATCAAGCCCCTTGGATGTGCTCGTGCTGCAAGGCTGGGTGTTTGCACTTGACAGAGGCTAGGATTTTCCTCTCTTTGGATTCATTTTGGAGCATGAAAAGAAGCATCCATGAGTGACCCAGGAGCACAGTTGGCTGACACTTCTGGCCCAGGTCCCCTGAAGGTAAAATGTGTCCCAAGAGCCTCCAGAGAGCTGGCAATCTGTTGGGGAAGCTGCCTTCAGCCTCCACAGAAGCCACCAAGACCAGCTTCCAGATGTCCCTAGTGGAGGCTGGCAGCCTCACCCTGCAGCCAGTGTCTTCTAGGGGAGGGTCCTTGCTGCTGCTAACTCAGAGAGAGGTGCCCTGCTGAGCACCTGCCCTCGGTGGGGGTGTTCTGATCACATCAAGTTTCTTCCTGTGGTTCCTTCCAAGCTCCTTTACCACATTTGCAGTGTGTTATCTTGGTGATACAGACAGGAGGCAAGGAAATACTGGGTAGAAGAGGGCAGTTCCCTGGCAAAGGCCACACCCTCAAGCCTGGAAACAAACGGCCCTAAGTGGGAACAGGCATTCCTGCTTTCACAGCCAAATGTTGCCCTTTGCAAGAACACTCTGGCCCACCACATCCCTATCCTGTGCCAATATAAACCTCAAGCTCCACTAACAGATGTACACGAGAGTAGAAGAGTGGTAGAGCGGCAGAGCAGCAGAGCAGCAGAGTGGAGTGGCAGAGAAGGAGAGAAGAGAAGGAGCATCTGAATGTTGAAAGGAGTTCGGCTGGGGATGGTCAGAGAGGAGATTGGCCACAGCATGACTGAACTCCAGGAGAAGATCAACTTCCTACTCAATCCCCTTTCCACTCCGCATTTATCCCACGGACAGCCACCTCCATCACTCAATAAAATCCCTGCATTCATCAACCTACAAGTGTGAGTGATCTAATTCTTCCTGGATGCTGGACAAGGACCGAGGTACCAAGAAGGCAGGGTGTAAAAGACTGTCACCCTGACTCTTCACTGAGCTGGTTTAACACTTTCTATCCATGGACAGCAACTGCTAAAAGAGCATTAATTGTAACATACCCCTTGATGCTACCATGGGGCTGGAGCCCAAAAGTGCTCACTCCAGCTG